>DWQX01000027.1:0-82300 GCA_018245475.1 Pharmacophagus antenor
AATAATACTTGATGAAAAAACTTAAATCATTATGTAAGGTTCATCCATACGTGTATAGTCAAATACATAATAATAATAATAAATACAAACTTTTATTATTTATACAAGACTATGTATGAATTAAAACATCCAATTCTTCATTGAAAATGCATTATATAATATTTAAAAATTTAAAATAAGTTTTCTCCATTTTTTTTAAAATCTATATCACATAAAGAGACTCTTAAAAAATGTAACAACAAATTTAATTCTTATAAAAATATTCTCTTGCATTAGACACTTTCGTAGTCTAGTTTTTATTACGTTTTCATGTGTTTTTTTTTATAGACAATGAGCTAATACTCGACCTCAATTGATACATGATGGTAATTGACAAAGGCCGTGTTTGGCTAAACGTGCTCGCTACCTTATTCTGAACAACAGGTTACATCAATTAGATCTCGATAAACAGGTATAGAATAACTATAGAGACTTTCTCTATAGTTATTCTGTTAATAATTGTCCGTAAATCGTGTTAAACAATAAGGTAGAGCTAAAATTTATAGAAAACAAGAGATCCTTCTTAATCTGAAAAAAAAAATCAGTACCTATACTTATTTTGAAAATGTTACCATTTTTGTAATATGATTAATATAAATAAATGTGTAATGAAAAAATTTAACAAAAAAACCGCAGTCGGTAGGATTCGAACCTACGCTCCCAGAGGGAATCTGATTTCTAGTCAGACGCCTTAACCGCTCGGCCACGACTGCTGTGCCACTTGCGATGATAATATGGATTGATAACTACTTCCATCAAATACAATAAATAAAATAGAATTTTAAATTTTTAAAACCTTCCATAATTTATAATATAAAAAAGTGAAATTAAATAATTTTGCTTTGAATATATTTCAGAAAAACCAGAAAACTTCACATTCAATCCATAGGCAGTAATTTTTAATTAGGGACATTACTGGTGATTATGGTCGAATAAAATTTTATGCTGTACTATTAGTATTGAATTTTATAAGTATAGCATGGAATATTATTCACCCATAACATAGTGTAAATAGCATAGTGACTCACTATAATTACTAATCCATGACATGTAATATAATAATATATTGTTTTTCTTTTGCAGTGACATTAGAAATTTTTCAAGTTATATAAAATGATAACAAGGTCGTCGGTTCAAAATATATTAACTAATTTATTTATTCATTGATGATGAAATTAAGGAACCGATTTGTATTACCAATATATCTGTGAAATTGGAGAAATATTTGTTATTTGTGTTAATTTTTTGTAAATAGTATCTTTATGATCTCTGCTAATTAATGTAATAGTTAATATTACCCCAATAAATATGAAATTTCAACTTTCCAAATTTGTTACCAAATATCCATAATCAATAAAAAGTGAGGTTATCGTATTTGTTAATGATTATTATTAAATTTTCACATTAGTGCTTTTGAAAGCAATAGCAGAATATAATTAATAATTTCGCGTCGGTGATTCAAGGCGCCGTGGCTTAGTTGGTTAAAGCGCCTGTCTAGTAAACAGGAGATCGCGAGTTCGAATCTCGCCGGGGCCTGCGACGTGATTGGTATTAAGTACGTTTTTTTCGGGTCTCATTTTAATCACTACAATTTTGATGTTTTAAACCAGATTTTTATTTATATTTACTTTTACTAATTTGGTTTGATATAAAAAACTGGTAAACGATATCAATATTTAGAGCATTTACCAGCTGTTAACTATGTATAATAAATAAATAAATGAGGTTTAATGTTAAATAAAAATACAGTTTTCTTCACTCATATATTTTCATGAATTAAAATATTTACACATATACAAGCTTAATTTTACACATTTCTTATTCAGTTAACAATAACGACGAGAAAGTAACATAAAAATGTACATAATTAAATAAAAAGGTAACATATACAATGTTATAAAAGATATTTTTCCGTTTACAAATATAAATTCTCGTCGCTACTTTCGATGAAATAAAACATTTGTATATAATTTTATATAATTGTTGGCAACCTCACACAAAAAAATCCTATATTTTTTATTAAATGTTGAACATATTCAATTATAACATCGTCTACATAAATCAAATTTCAAAATAATTTCTTGAAACGCACACAATGTTGATAATTTTGCTAAAAAGGTATATTGAATGGAATGGCCTTAATATTGAACTATTTTGACCTTGGAAATATTATCTAATCTTAGTCCAGATGTCAGCCTCTGCGGAACCATATCGTATGTATAACAATTCCGGAAAGTTTCATTTAAATTTCACGGATGAGGCCTATTTCCACTAAAGTATGTTGTAAGGTTCACAATCGCACAATTTTGCTTACTTGCTTTTTTGCGCAAATTAAATTTTACATGGTGCGGCTGCGCACATTTTTAATTAATCATTCAGTAGTTAACGAGTATATATGCTCCAAACGCAGGAGTCACGAGTACTCAGCAACAAGCTATACGCAGCCACGAGACGCTGTAACATTCACCTATTTAAATATAATATTGTCATATTATGTTTGTTTCTACTTTACATGAACTGAACGACGACTTCATCTACATCTTAAACGATTGCGTGGTCCTGTATTGGACTATATATATGTTTTTACATAACATTAATACAACCTTTACATAAATTTATTACAAACGTGTAATTGATTTGTGAGTTGTATAAATATGAAATAACATTTAGGTTACATCGTCCTAGAATAACCCATAAGTTATAATACATTTTATTTTTTTTAATTAATACAATACCGACCGGTGACGAAAAACAAATTCCGCCATCCGGTTGTGTTTTTGACCATAATACTCCTTACGGCACAGGTTTTTTTTATTATTTAAGAATGAATGGGTAGAAAAATCGGGTAGCGGTCGATAAAGTATTAATTGCGGTTGCCTATATTGATTATTAACAATAACATATTAAATGTTTGACCAAATACCGTCCGGGTTTTGTTTGAACTCAAATTAAAGATGGCCCTATAAACTCAGTCGATGCAGGTTAAAGTTGTATTTGCAAAATTATTTGTATAACATTGCTTCTTTCTTGAAGATTATATAACAATCCAATTAAATAAATAAATGTAGATGAAACATAAACTATAATGAAATAGGGCGTTACATTTAGTTTTAGTGGATCTTATCCAGAAATGTACTCGACGTCTTGTGTTAATATACATTATAAATCGGAGAGTATACATATTTCTTAAGTGTCTTGACAAAACACGTTCCAAGATGGAATCGCGTCCGTATAGTTTTTTTAATCTGAATTATTCATATTTGTATTTAAAAACAGCCAGAGTTGTAAGAATAAACATAAAAAACAAATAACAAGATATTTTACAATTTCTAGTAAAAACACGAGCGATATTTATAACATGTTCTTGAATATCCGAACTTTTTTTAATAAATCGGAATGATCAAAGATTCTAAGATTAAAAAAAGTCTTTTTAAATGTCAGATTATGCTTATGCTCATAACTCTGTAAGGATGTTTACGTCATCCTTTTTCGACTTGTTATGTTCGCTAATGGCAAGATCTTTTGATAATATACACGAAATATTTTTATTATTGGCAAATGATGGAATACCACCAATATTTGTCAGTAAAGACAACGGAGCCGTGTCGCGTATAAGTTATTAATACTATTTAGGTAATGCTTATTAAATTTACATTAATTATTTTAATCAATTGTAGCTACTCCAGTCTTAATTAAAACATTTGATTATTTTACTTTTAATCAAACACCAATAAACATCTAAAACTTTCATAAAATCTGAGGCACATTCAATATACGTCATACAGATAAATTATCGATATTTACAAATAATCTTTTAAGTCTAATATGGCAGTTGTGAGGTTTCAAATAACATTACAAATAACTAAAGTGACTCTCACACTTGACGATTTTCTTTCTTTTTTTTTTGATAACAAGTAACCGTATTATTAAAATCACAGAGCAATTTTATTTCTATAATTTTAGTCCGGTCACACAGTGAAATATAGGTTTGATATAAAATTCGCACGTGTTTAACAGTTGTTCCGAATTAACGAGGTTGTAAAAGGTCCACATTACGGCCATTACGCGGCAAATGGCCGACTCTCCATGAAAGTATAAATGAAAATCGTAACGTGTGACAGTAGCTTAGTAAACAACGTATATAATATACACATATTTAAAAATCAGTCTATTATATCTCCACAGAATACGTTCGAAACACTGCACACGTTTTCACATTGGTTTCCAATCACTGAAGGTAACTATTGTTCGATAACAATAAGGCCTCTATGCGAACTGTTTCCCATTAAAAACCATTTGTACTGGCCCTAACCCAGCGCCATGATTTATTGTCTTTAATTACTTTATAGTGTACAGATTAACATTACACGAATCTCGTGAGTTGTGTGTGAAAGTCTCTGAGGAAGGTCTGTAACTGAGGCAACGTCGGTCGGTCGTCAGGCGACATGGCCCAACAGTAGGCCATCACGGCGAATCTACGGAGAAGAAAAACAATTTAAACTGTTTTTTTTATTTGTACAGTGAAATAATAAACACAAATTATTAGTTTTTATTTATTGTTCCAAGCGTTACGTCGATGAATGGCATAACCTAATATAATACAAAAAAAATCGCTAATTCCCGCTTTTAACCGAATCGACATCGTGCTGATGAAGTCATAAAGATGCCACGTGTAGTGGCTAAACGCGTTGTAATTTATTCGTAATTTTCGCGATAAAAACAGGGAAATTACTAAATTAATTTTTATGTTTTATTAAAACTGTATTTAATTATGTGTTTAACATATGGTTTTACAATTTTTATTTAGCAAAAAAAAAATCTAAAAACCGAATTATATATCGTTAGATTCTATACTCACAATTCATCGGGGCAATTGGCTGGTTGTTGCAACCGGTAACCATCCCTTAGGTAGGCTGCCACTTCGAAGGGATCCACCTCAGCGTAGGGCTGGTGCGCTAACGTGGTGAGCTCCCACAGTAACACGCCTAATGCCCACACATCCGCGGCGGGACTGAACTGTCTCCTTGACAGAGACTCAAGTGCCAACCATTTGATAGGCCTGTTCTCGTTATCGCCTAAACAGTGATAGTCAGCGGGAAAGAGGTCGCGAGAGAGCGCGTTGTCCGCGACCATTACTCGTAAGTTTTCATCCACACTGAAAATTAAAGTTTTATATACATATTGTTTCTACAGCAATAACTAAGGATAATTCACATAATCGTAACATTTTAGATAGTTATAAAAGAGTTGTAATAATCGTAATATATACACCTACATGCAATTTCTAGCGGCAATGTCCTTATGCAATACATGTTGTGAATGTAAATACGCCAGCCCATCCAAAGCGTGGAGCGCCATGCGGACCACATGTTGCGTGGTTAGTGGAGGTGGTGGGGCTCCTCCAGCCGCGCCCCCCAACGACACCCCACGACAAGCCAGAAGAAACTGTTTCAAATTCCTCCATCCGCTGTTCCAAGGATATAATAAGAACGGCGCTGTTTGGTCCTCAATGCTCACACCGAGAACTGACAACACTTTCTCATGATGTAAACCATAAAGCATGCAGCCTTCTTGGAGAAGCAACGAAACCTGAAAAAATTATAATATTAGACTTCAAACTTTATACCTTTAAGAATTATAACATCGTTAATTTATATAAAGGTATAGGTATACCTGCACTTGTGACGCATGTTCCGCTACAGTTTTAACTAAAACCTCTTGTTCCCTTCCTTCTTCATCAGCGTACGTGCCTTTGTACACGCGACCAAAAGTCCCTTCCATAGACACTGCCCGCAATCTCACACGGCACCTTTGTATTGTTAGTTCAGCTATTCTTTGCTGAAGATCTCTCGCTCGTTCTTCCGCCGCAGCGGCGGGGAGTGACGTTGGGCGGCGATAACTGGTATAGCTGGCCGCGGATTTGCAAGAAGAATCTGGTAGGAATGCATGAGCGTCCTGTTCGTCACTCCTCGCTCTACGAAGCTTCCTCGCCCGCGCTCTACAAGCGATAGCGGCGACAGCGGCTATCAGAAGCGCACCGCCGGCACAGCCAGCACCTGCGTAAAATATGTCTGCAGAGGTAGGCGCGTGCGGCACACTATCGACCCTAACCGCGGGCCGGGGCGCCTCCTTAAGGCAAATTTTCCGTCTACGGAAATGTAAGATCGTCGAAGAAGAACCGGTGGAGATGTTCAGCGATATGGTGATGTTGACTTCGGCGGCGACGGTGCCCATACAGGGCAAGTCGACGCGCCATGTCTGTGTCTCAGTGGGCACGTATCCCTCGCTCGATATATTAAACGTCGGTGGATGCATCGCCTCCGGTTCTGAAGCGACATCCACGTGTAACGTGTACGGCAACTGAAACAAAAGAACATCGTTTACTGTCTTATACAACTACGTTAAGACTACTATAGATTTTGTTTGATGGTGCCGATAATATCTTGAGCATATTTTAATCACCCATAATTCATTTAATATATGTCTTTTAATACTATTAATATTTCTTAGAAACTAACGACTTATCACACTGCGCTTCTCTTAATTAACGAGTTATGTTTTGAGAGAAATGTATAAACAATTTAATTGATTTTTGAATTAAACAGGGTCATACATTTGTGCCGAAATATTTTAGGAGTTGCAACCGCAAGTAATTGAAGGCATAACCTATTTTTTTTATCTCCGTATGCCTTTACAAGGACACGTCATTGGACCAAGATACTTCCAAAACCGTTTGGAGCCATCACGGCATAACTGTATGCATAGTTGACGTACGGCGGCACGAGGGTCGCTCCTAAACAGTTCACTTGCGATTCCGCTTGTGAGCCGGATCAGATTCCAAAGGCGACCCCGAGAACACGACCAGCGCTCCTTTATCGGACTTTCGTGATGCTGACTACATCTCAATAACTACGTCGATGCGAAATATGCTTACTTGTCTCATAATGTTTTCATTCTCCAATAGTAATACGTGACGGAATGTCAGTATATAAAATTACATGTTATGGACACGTCATCGCATGATTGGTTCTTGAAGACATAAATGACTTTTGGATCAATTTGTATTGAAAATCTAAAGCAAGATTTCAAGGATATAACTTAAAATACCAGCAGAAGTGAAAAAATATTACAAATGATAATGTTACTAAAACTCCCTAACGTAAAATGTAATAAACACAATAATTGACGGAATAAACGTGCATAACAGAGTGACTTTATGGCGGTATAGCTAACAAGTATTCGTCCGCATGACGAAAATTCATTATTTTGCAAATTGATCCACCAATAGTCAAATGACGAAATTTTGTGATTAATATATTGCAATAAACTATTCCGTCTACTTTTATTAACTAAAAATTTAAGAGTTTTAACATGTTCGACTGTTTTTATGAGACCATAACATTTCTAAAGATGCTGTCAAAAATGTTAATATTTGATGAAAGTCGGTGCAGAAATCACAGGACGAATGTGTTAAAAAGTTTTTACAACCCTAACAACGTTTAAAACCAACCACGGTACAAACAGTAGTGGCGACTGACCGGTAACAGGCAACAAAACTAACGAAGCAATTAAACACTTGCACGAACATGCTCATTATAATGTGACTAATCGCCGGGGCGCTGCTCCGTGCATTGTAAAACAAACATTATTCGCCGCGGGCCCTTTAGGCGTCGCGCCGCGCATGCGCGCTATGAGGCCGCTCGCGAGGCGCGTAGGTGCGACAGCGTGGCCGTTAATTAAATATTATCACTGCGGTCGGTGAGCGCACAGACAATGGTGGCGCGATCGTTCATCGGCGCTAGTTAGTTACCAAATATTTGCCGAGAGCAGTCAAAGGCGCCGCGAGCATGCAGCGGCAGGGGGAAACCTCTAGCGATCGCATAGTGCCGCAACCGACCATGGAAACGCTGCAAAAGTCGCTATTTAACAGGCAATGATAAAAGAAAGAAATGCATGCAAGAATACACATACTCAATTTACTACTTATTCAATTAATATTCGATATTTAAACATTTTAAAATTTGATATGAAGTCTCGACCGCAGTAGAAAGTAACAGATTGAAACACATAGCAGACTGTCGATTTAGTTAATTGCGAAAATTATAAAAGAATATTGCAGTCCTAATGATGCACTTAGAATCGATGAATTTAAACTGTGTGCCGGTTGTGGACATGGTGTTGTGCCCGCTGATCGTTGAACAAAATTACAACGACGAGTGCGAAAAATATTTTAATTGATTACAGTCATCATCAAAGAAAAATGAACTCCATGGATACGGCACTCAGCCCTTTTTGCACAACATTTTCAAAATAAAATAACAATGCAAGTTTTATTGTTTTAGCTCTGTATGGTTCGTATACATATTAATCAACGTAAACAAGTCGGGCTGTCCAAATGGCGTCCTAAAAAACCAGATGGTTATTGACAGTTTCATTATAATGGTGCTGCGATGTTAAAGTAATAATAAACTGATAACATAATACAGACAGGCATAAGTATAAAGCACAGTTCAATGAGTCGCATGTAAGATGGCCAGGTGAAGACAATGAATGCACATAATATTTGGTTAGTGATGTAGTCTGTATAAACGATTGTCCGCATCGCATTCGACTAACTCGATATCTGCATAAAGAGCATTCGATTTTATGTAAATAATATGGAAAGTACACGCATCGCAGACGGGACGCTCGTTTACGATTGCCTGGAAACGTCAATCATTCTTTTTATATTGTCCCTATGTAGATGCGCTTTATTTACGATGAAATTATACAATTTTCATAAAAAGGCTATAAATGAAACTGCTTCCACATACATGTTTGCTTGTAAAAACACTTTAGGTTAGCATGAATTTATTAGTTCATAATTTATTAGTTTTAAGTCGGCAAATGGATACGTTACTTTGTCGGCAAATATTTTGAATCTTAATTTTTAGTTTTCTGAAGATACATCAATAATTCATTTAGTTTCAATTTTTTTTAAGTTTTGATATATTTCACGTTGTTACGTTGATTTAATGATCTTTAATATTAACAGTGCCTAAATATACTCCCACGCAGTAACGCGCAAACAACAATTTTCTGTTTTAAAAATCTCAATGGCTAGTGAAATTAATGAGGTTTGATATAATGTTCGTATTATATCAAAGAGGAATATGGCGCTATATAAAATGAGCGAAGAAATAAAATCGTCATTATTTAATGCCTTTCATTATAATATTTTTGAACGATTAAGGAAAAGATCTTAATTACTGACAAAAGTCATGTTAAGTATCAACCTAACACAGGTTTTTGTGTTGTTTTAACGTCGTCTAAAGTTAAAGTTCAGAATTATTTAACAATGTACATCTATTCGATTATATCCCAATCCCCGAGTCTATTAGCGCAACCTGGCATATATGCGTAATTTATACCTTAAGCGTACTTCGACCAGCAGGCCGGTAATCAAACTCGCAAGTAAATTAAACCGGCCTATGATCCTCGACGAACGGGATTGTTATTGCGTCGACATCGATGCCCTTATCCGCGCCGCTCAATCACGATGCGTACACGTTATGGGGTAATGTCAATAACTTTCTTATTGCATTGTAACGGGGCAATTTCTTTCCTTATACGTAAAACTGTGATCGTACGAAGATGATAAATAATTAAATTTGTACATGACGCTCTTAAATAGGCCAGGATAATAACGATTTTAAACTTCAGCGATCTGTACATATTATAATTTAAAGTTTTTCGGGTCTATAACCCGTAAATACTCAATAGGTATTATATATCAGACAGCCCAAAAGAGCAATCACGGAAAGGGCCAACGAACAGAGTTGCAGTCAGACTTAGACCGGTCAACAAGTCGGCTGTTGCAGAACACTTGCTGCAGTCGGATTCCGTCTATTAGATAGATCTGAATAAACCCCACGCCCTCTCCACTAATTTACAAGAATATTTAGAGAAGCAGTTGAGATTAGAAAATATCCTAATTTCAACCGGGAGGATAGCTATTGCTTGTGACAGATAATCCGTTAATCGGCAAGTGTTATCATCGCTTAAGCAACAACGTGACCCTCAAACTGATAATGTTAATTCATCGCATTAAACTACCGACAGTTCCGCAATGACAAGCAGTAAACACCAAGCGAGAGAAGGAACTAAAATCCTCATGTCACGAAGACGACACTAAGCTACATCAGTCTGCCTCGCTATCACGGCCGATGCAACTCGCGCCGAAACGTCAAGGAATATTAGGTAACGTACCGAAAAAGTTTAAATTATAATGTCAGGAATTTTTTTTAACATATTTAAAATGTCTATGATATTGCGTATTTAATACATATTACCTAAAGAAATTTTAGTGATATATTCCTCTCCGCCATTATATATATAAATCCATAAATTTCATAATATTTTTAACTTAAGTACGAAGCAACCGAATGCTTCAACTGACTGTTTAAGAACTAACTTTGTTTTCCCAGTTAATTACATCGTTCTGAGTTAACGAAGTGTTCGTGCAAAATTCAAGCCGCATACTCATCACTGCGCATAAATAAAAATAAATATTTAATGGGGGAAAACTCTTTGCGAACTAGGTTACGGTATGCTGAAACATCTATTTCCTCTCAAAGTAATAAACAGTATTATACTTTGGCTTCGGAACAAAAAATAATTTAAATGTTAAAATAAGAAAATGTATTTATGTTTTATAAATCTTCGTAAGTGGTTAGTTGGCTAGATACCAAACCATGATTATTAATAACAGCATAAACACAACATCTTCGAATTTAACCATCTATTTTACCTGAACTTGGTGAGAATGGAATATGAAGTGATGTAATGTTCACCAGACTCATGGCAGAAATTATGCATGATCTATTTATACGTAAAAACCAATTTTCGACTAGAAAAACATTATTTATAAAGAACGAGCACAAAATGTTATAAATATTTTTTTTATATTACTGTAGTTGTAATCATCGTGCTACTCGGTTCGTCATCGTGCGAAATCAACAATACTACCTACACAAGACAGAGAAATAGCATAAAATTCACCGACAAGAGTCTAGCTCTTAAGTTAAATAAAGGTTGTAACCCAGCTGATGGTGAAAAGTTACCATAAAGTATGGTCGCTTTCAAATGACAGAGATATCACGAACGTGTTGCTCAAAAACCCTAGATAAACCAATAAGAGATTTTTCAATAACATCAGTACATCGTTGTCGGAAAGTGAAGTTACTATCTTGTAATTATCTGATGGGAACCTTTAAATAGCACCTATGTGAGGTGGAACTCACCGGTCTCCTGGTGAGGCTCTGCCAGGTGAAATGCAGCTCGCTGATGGTGGCCGGCACCGGCACCACGAAATTGAGAGCGTAGAAGTTGATCTGTCCATCGCGCACGTAGAACAGTTCCGCCGTTAATCCTGAACAAAAAAATTATAATATCAAATTCTTATGTGACCTAAAAAATTAAACCGAATATCAAAAAAATGAAGACATAAATATTGAAGGAAACTTAGAAATGTTTGAAAACGATTTTTATAGTAAACAAATTGGAAGTTGACGTATTTATAGAACTTTTAAGGGTTTTCTGTCATAGCGCGTTGCTCTAGTATGTAAAGTGTCGTATAAAAGTACAAAACTGGTTGCAATATCATGATTTTATATCAAAATACACCTTTCATTTAGAAGGCATTTTATAAATATTTTCCAAGTGTTTTTATAAAGTAAATGTAGCTAAACCTGCAACGTAACTTGACACTGCGTAAACGCTCCGTCAAAGCGCATATACACCACAGAAACATAAGATGTCCGTAGTAAGATGAAACTGAAGGCATTGATGCCTAACCGGCAAACGAAAATCAATACACGAATCAATAACACAACAACGGGAGCAAAAACTGGGTAGTTTTATGCGCACGCGCACAATGCTGCCGGCGAGATGAAAGAGCAGTGGCACAAAGATGCCGCGGTACCACACCGCCACCTGGCCGCGAATCATGAGAACTGCTCTCTCATATATTATATTTTATTCAGGTTTTATAATTGTACAAAACATCTCATTTTACGATTCATTTAAATATAACTCGTAATATAAAATTATAGAGAAAACATACCAATCATTAACTACGCAATTTGTTATATTCAAATATGACAGCATATAGATTTTAGATAATTTCAAAACTTGATAACCTTATATCAGTTTTTGAATAATTCAAATGAATCGAATTATTCAAAAAGTTGTAACTTGGGTAAATAGTCAATTATAATATGCTAATGTAAGATCTGATAATATTTTATAATGCACAGGCCAGATTCACAATTCGATAGTAATTACATCACTCATTTTTTACTGTTTTGGTATTTATTCTTATTCAATTTTAAATATGGCCGATTATAGGGAGTGATAACTGTAAATCGTTCCGTGGGGTTATTACTTATCTACCTCAGTAACGATTAGCGATAGTGAAATATACAGTAATTATTTGACTTAAATGACAGCGTTAGGTCAAAAATTATACCCGATACACACACATAGTGCCTGATGATCTATGACTTCATGACTGGTAATCGATTAGTAATAGGTCGCATATCGTTAGGTACACCTTATGCAAGAACACCCGCGTGAGAAATATTTGCTTTGGTTTAATTATTAACGATACTAATAGTGATTTTCGTTGTTTAATCGTTGCCAACGTACGTAATAACCCCACCGATAGTCGCGCAAACATTTCTAGTTGTGCGACAAGTAGATAGATGTAATTTTATTAATGCATTCTCGTTATACTTGTTCTAGTTACTACAGAAGGAGGGCACGAGTTCTGTGAATCATTTATTTAATTTACAGAGTAATAACTAACAACTAAATGACAAGAACTTCTGGACAGAATTATTTTTATTGAAAGCGAACGCTTTTGACTTATGTATTCAATGTAAGCAAGAAAATGGTTATTTTTACATTTTGAGAAAGAACACAGTAATATCCGTGTTATTCTCCTGTTCTGAATTTATCTACAAGATGATAATGTACCGATAGTAACCAAAAAATAAAACGTAAATAACAATATCGACAATTATAAATATAAATCAGTTAAACGATCTTTTTTTTTAAACAATAATTGTAAAAACATTTCTGAACCGAGTCACACCGTACGACCAACATTATTATATAACCGTTGGATGTTTATAACATTATCAATATCGTAACGAGTGCCAGATGATTCTCATAACTATGATTTAATGATAAAAACTCTTGAACGATTTTGCCTGGGCGTCTATAAACGCGTGGGAGCCTTTTGATCTCATTCTAAAGAGGACACATAATTATTTTGTTGATTTATAGTTGTGTGAGATATATAAAGGTAACGACGAAATATGTAAGCGACATTGCTGGTAAGTGTTGCTTCGCCTTCAAACGGTTTCCATGAACACGCCGAAGTTGTTACAAGCATGCCTCATTAGAGACCACTATCTTGTTACAACATTATTAAATTCGTGAAAGTCTTTGCTATCCATGTCCTTACCTACGATATTTTATACGAAATGTTATTTTATGTACCATTTGTCATTTCAAAAGCAAAGACGCTTTACAATTAGATTTTAATATTTTGTAATCTGTTAATACCAATCGTTGTTCGAAAAAAAAAACAAAAATTTTTTTTTCACTATTAAATAGTTCCAATTCTCGTTTGTGTACATAAGTATCGATAATAAAAAAAAAAACTATCGTACAGCTGGTTTGAATTCAATATGTCACAAGAAATTTCATTTTTTCTGTAAGTCCAGTCCATTCGCTGTTTCGACGGCTATTAAAACCCATTACGGGCCCTGTCTAAACAAGTTTGTGGATTTTCTGAATATAGCGCTTATGCAAATGAACGGGAGGTCGTTTGCTATGATTAAAATTATAATTTTAACACCTCAACAAACTGTTTGCTTAACAAGACCCCTACTACATTAAACAATAATTACACAGGCACACATAAAAGTGTTGTAACACAATACAATTTATATTCAGAACGATTTCACATCCAAGTAACCGGTGAAAGTCACAGAGCGTGAAAATATAAATACAATGATTGTTTTAAACTTTGCACAGAGTACAACGTTCTCAAGTGACATTCGCACAACAAAAATAATTAACTGAAAGCAAAGTAACGACATCTATGTCCTCTAATTATAAAAAAAAAACACGTCTTCTTGAAGACGGTTTCTTAATATCAATAATAGGGCCCAGTTAGCGGTGACAAATAACGGTTCGAAAATGATTTAGAAGTGCTTTTAATATTAAAGATAATTATATAAAAATATTTACAATCAGTATGGTAAATCATTTTATTTAGATTTATTGATAATAAAAGAAATAACAATGTAATGTGATAACAAATATTTATGTATATTTAGGTAATTTTTTTAATTATTTTAATATAATTATGTCTTCAATATTTTAAATGAGAATTAGTTACGTAATTCCTTAAATTATTTAAATCGAATGGTTTTTATTAAAAACGTAAAATTTGATGATGGAATAATGTGTTGCCATTTTTAAAATTCTATTACATACTACTGTAAATGCATTCGCCTTCTAAAGTTATTTGCATAAAAAAATCGATGATAAAAATCGAAACTAGCAGAAGCTATCACGGTTAGTGAACAAGCTTGAAACTGTGGAACAATTTACAATTCATTAATAAATCGCTTCCACGAAATCGGAATTTGAAGCGGATTAAGATTTTAATGGCCACCTACAAAGCTGGGACGCGGACGGCACGAGAGTCATCTACTACTTTGATGAGGCAATAAACGCGTTGCGTAGGAACGTCGGTTTTGTTGCATTCCCACTAGCGGTGGCGGGCGCGAGCCACTCAGCAAATATAACATCTTTATATTTGATATTAATGTTAATAGAGACAGACGAAATAACACCTCGTGAGTAATCATTATCTGTCAATATTTTCTCTCCTCTTTTATAGTTATCCTGCAGGCCGTTTCATTTAAAACCTGTAAAGGTCGTTATTACATTTATTAACTTAATGAGCTTTAACAATTGATTATGTTCAAGAATTTATTAAAACCTACGAATACTTAAGTAAATTATAAAAATATAAATCTTTAAATCGATATATTAATTTTTTTCTTTAAATCTAATTGATACTTTTCAAAAATCGATATCTTTAACACATAATAAGGCGCAACACTAGTCCCCACACCGTCGCGAGCGGCCCGCTGAGCGGCTACCGTGCGTCGGCTCGTTTGAAGCGGCGGCGAAATCCAAATGAACCACTTGATACGACAAATAACTAGAGATAACCCGCGCCGCCTGCGACGGCGCCCACTTTTTGCTCCTCCTTTACCGATCTTAGTGGCCGTGCCGCTGTTTTCAATGCTTATCGCGGAGTCCCACAAAGCTGACGCCGCCAGGGGCACTCCGCCGCTGGCACTAATGAGAAACTACGCCTATCCTCTTTCGCAATTTCAGATGGGAATCTGTGCGTTGAGGTGATTCAACTTCCTTCTCTAAAACAATGAGTAATAAAACTTATTTGTACAGCCGTAGGTGCTAAAAACATCAAAGTTTTTACAGGTAAAAAAAATTGTAAAGTGAAATAAACGCACGTACAGCACCGTTTCAGAATAATCTTCGTCATAATTTTTTTTTATAATTTTTACATTAATTTAAAATAAATTTATCTCACGGATACATTACCATACTATCTGTCATGAACTCTACTTGTTTCAACCACACTGATCGAAATTCTTTAAACTATGTTAATAAATTTTCTATTCCTAATATTTAATTGAGATGTATAATATATATAATTTGAGATTGTGAGAACACACCGGGATATTATAAAATAAATTGAATCGTACGTAATACAAATGACATAATATCGTCAGTCCACGTACAAAATTCAAATACGTTCATGTCCACTCAAAACACTACCCACGCAATACTAATAATTCTCGCTCGTTTAAATTGAATTTCGTGCGAAAAATCACGCGCTCCACGCCATTGAAGCATTCGCACCTACGAATAAAGCCTTCATTATGTTCATGCAAAAAAACCATTTGTAAGGAGCAGAATAGACGGCGCATAATGGAGGCTGATATTTCGTGTAAAAGGCTCCCCTCCGAGCGAGCACTGTAAAGGATTTTAAGGCATAACGGAGGTATTATTGAGGAATTATGCGGACGAAGCGCGCATGGAAATAAAACAAAGTGCAGAGGTGACGGTGTAAATGGAGGTGAGCGAAGTTATGCACTCCAGGCCGTCGAGGGTTCGCTGGGGGAGAACAGAAATAAAAAAACATCGACATTTATTATTTAACGCCCACGCGTCTCCATTATGCCGCAGTAACGCGACGCCGTACACGGGGAAAGAACAAGCGAACCATACCACGCGGACGGGAAACCGCCAAATAAATAACTGTTGAACATTTTACAACTACCACATCCCATCGGCGCGCGTGATAATGGTAATCATAAAACGTATACGCCGCGCTGAGAATAGCGGTGGACGTCTCGTTAAAATCATCGGGAGCGCATAAAAAAAGCGTATTTAGGTACAGCGTGTTGTAATGGCGACAGCTTTATTGGCCGATACCAGAAAACGGCGTAAACGTAAGGCTGACCGTACACTGTTTAACTGTCGCGATACAGAGTAACAAAACTAGGAATGTATTATAAACTTTGTTGTTACAATTGTAACAAGAAAAGGAAACTGGAAATTTACGACACGATAGTATTATATTTTACATCTTTATAAAGTAAACGTGCCAAGACTTAGCAAACACCTCATTAATATTATTTTCACATCATCACAATACGACTAATACTATTATTACTATTTATTTTTATTTATTCCTCTAAAACAGTGTTTTAGTCACTTGCCATATGTATAATAATTGAATAAGAAATATTAATTTTGAAATAACTGTTAAATACTAAAATTTATAGAGATTACACACGAGATTATAAACACCTCCAATGATCTATAGTTTATTATAATAATTTTTATCTACAATGGTCTAGAACTCGACCACAGTTTCACCTTAAGTTACGTGACTATAAGACTGTAGATAGTAAAGCATGATCGCCTACAATACTTCTGGCCGTCACTAGTATGACTGCCGAAACATAGTAAATGTTCTTATGACATTAAAGGTGATAGTTAACTAAACGAGTTCGAAAAACCCTATCATTATCCAGATTCCAATATTTATGTGGCCCGGGAACCGAACCGGGCGGGAGTGTTACAAGGCAAGCAGTAAACCACTAAGCGAAGGGAGTCAAGATCTACAAATTAAATTTTATCATTCAAAATAAGTATCGTGTCTGCTAGTTTGTAACTGGCTTAACGTTTGCCTTTGGACCGTTTACATTACGCAGACAGTGTAGTGATTTACGTAAATAATGTACAGCGATGCGACAGGAGGGCAGCAGTCCAAATCCGTCCGTGAGTAAATATTGCTGTACTTTACGGTATTCTACGCGAAATATTTATTTTTAAGCGAAACATTAAAAAATATATTATAATAAATATGAATATTTAGTAGTAGAATAGTTACAATATAGTATAAACTAAGCGTGTGTTAATGTTTTTAACAAACAATAGGAGACGGTCAAGTAAGTATATAGTGGTATATGATAACCTTATAAATAATTTATTTATTTAAGCGTTAGTTTGCCGAACTCCATTATTAAATACAACAAATAATAATTTACTAAATTTACGTACAAATTCTAATCCCATATCCTAATTGAAATTCGAAACGTATGAATACATAAGATAACAGACAGGTCAAAATCCTATGTTATCTTCTACTTCTCATCCCAACGTATCCATATCGCCTTGAACCGAATATAATTAAGTGTTGCCGAATGAATTTACATTATAATTATAACGATATCGTTTTAATTACTTTAATAAAATAATAACACAGAACTGCACTTATTCACTTGGCTAATAAAATATTAAGACTTTTATATGCATGACAACAAAGTAATATAAAGTGCACACGTAAAGCAATTAAATTATCCCTCCGTAACCGATCACAGCCCGTGACCAATGCATTGAACCCTCGTTTGAGTGTTGACAAATCGGTGACAAGGCATTCGGTAACCGTAAGGCGGGAAAAAAAACTATCGGCGGCCTTCCATTCCACGGTCATCGATTAATTTAACAGGTGAAGTGAAGCATTACGCTTCCTTCGTAAAAAGACGTTGCAATGCATCGGCCAGTTGTAATAAAAGAAATGAATTTCACCTTCAACCCATTATGTATTTTAAATATACATAATAGAAATACCGTATAATATTATAGAGATACTACCAAGTTAAATAGTCTTACAATAGCTGACTTACAATTTACAATAGTTAATTTTTGCGTTTGCTCATAACAATTTGATGTATATATATACATGCTAACTAACGACAAAAAGCAGCGTAGTTCGTATTATCTTAAAATTTGAGACAACAGGACTCGTCACGACAATAAATTCATTAATTATACCTTCTTTCTAACAAAGGCGAAGTAATGTTTTACGATACTGTTTTTTGGCTGGTTTTTTGGTTGGTTGATACCAAAAATTCCCTGAAAAAAACACCTAATATGGACTGCCTCCATGCCGCAATGGTTTGTTGCTGGCCTTGTAACGAAGAGGTTTCGGTTTTAATTCCGTTCCTATATCGGTACTGAAGTGTGGATAGTGGCAAGGAATTAACACCGTTGCTGTGTTGCGACAGTCGTACATATCAGAATCGGAGGATTCTAGACGAACACGCTTTACGATCCACAAACTCATTGTAACTTAACATCATGTGCTATTATATGTATAATACCTTTAAAATCACGATAATCATCTTAATAACCAGTGCGCGTATAATTCAATAATATAATACAATTATGTTGGGATGAACCGACCACGAACTGAGTGCAATCATGTGAAAAACTAAGTTTTTTGAAGAATACTTGCCGGATGTCGGGCGTGCAATCCGATACGGTGTCGTTAACCAAAAAGACCGAGTTTATATAGAGAAATCATTTAAAATTTTATTAAACTTTTTCCTTACACACTCGTATAGAATCGTAATAAGGTTAAAATGGTATAATTCTTCCTCAAAGGAGAAGCGTAGGTAGACAACAAAGTGTTATCTTATGAAATCAAGAGGTAGCAAAGCGCGAACAACATTAAAGGCGCGTAGGGGAATAAGAGCTTCTCGGAGTGCGTAATGCGCGTAATAATCAACGCCATAGCTCACCGCCACGTTCCGACTTCCCCTATTCCATTAATTAAATCACTACAATTGCAAAACCTTCTTTGAATACGTAAACACAGATAAATAACAACTGCTTTGTAATAAAATTAGTTTTACGGTATGCAATGACACAGCTGAACATTGTTTTACATTTAATATGATAATTTTACAATGGGTTTAAAGAGTATTTTGTGAAATTAAAGAATGAAAAGATGCAGGTGTTATTCACTAATATCAATGTGTTCAGGATTAAAAACAGAATACACCGCCAATCTATGGGTGTTCCACTTACGCTCAGAGCCTACTTCTTTTTATAAGTTGGAACGAAGCTGCGATTTTCTACATATCAAGGTTGTTATCGAGGGTAATGATCACTTACTTTCACACGAGCCGCATGTCCATTTTTATATGCCCTTTTTTATACAAAAAAAAGTATGCCTTGCTTACCTACTAAATTTGAATAATCTATCCCTTTGATAATAACTCATAAAATTCTTGATCACAAATACAGCGAACAATTTCACAATTCTTTGTAGTTATCTTTTTAAACGTTAAAGACTCTTAAATCAATGTTATTGTGAAAAGTATTTCTTAAAAATAATTTGGAGGTAAATAGGAAAACCGCACCATATACAAGTATATGGTACACTTCAGGCGAAATAGTCGTAATAAAAGTAAGAAAGAAAATAATACAAGGAATATAAGACAGTGAATGAAAGAGAAATACAAAACATATTACCAATAAATGAGGTCCCTAATATTAGAAACTTAGGAGAAAAAATCAATCTTACTATCTTCTTGTGTTTTAACCTAAAGAAACTAGAGCATCTCTTTTAGTTTGAATGTCACAAGGTATTCGTGTGACATTTTTTTTTAATTTTTTAAAAATTTCTAACGTTCTTTATGAACAAAATTTAACTGTCATCAATAATTTACATGTGGTATGTATAATTAACATCGTATAGACATTTTCCCGAACGTTTGAAAACAATTATTGATGTATTGGTTTAAACGTGCCCCTCTCGGTGAATTGTCCCATGCATGATAGATCCGAGTTTTTGCCCGCGCGTCTGACTCGGGGCCGGGGCTAATCCCGTCGAATTAGTTCGACACGCGGGCAACGTTTCCTGATTTTTTTTCCTCACTAACCTGGAACGACGACGAACAGATGTGTATTGAATTCTCCCGACCTTAATTAGGTGCGGCGAGACGAAACCGGCGGTTTATTTAAAAGGAATACATCAATGTCTCAATTTTGAATAGTTTACACGTAAAATTCGATTGAAGCACTGCTGTAGTTATTTATTCGTTAGTTTAAGTAGTTTTAATACGAGATAAGTACACGTATTAAAAACTTAGCTTACCTCTTATATATTAACAAAAATATAGATTTAAAGAGCATTACATTAGATCATATTAATTAAAAAAAACAAACCATGGACACACTTTTAAGACTTCCGTGCCCATGGATGACAAACGGAACCTTATTAGCAAGCCTCCCCCTCCGTTTGTCTGTCTGTCTAACAGCGGACTCTATGTTATGAAGCGTAATAAATCGTAAGAGTCGATTGTCACAGAATGAATATTTCTATTGCAGCTGTAACAAAAATAATAAAATACAACAATGCTTAAAAGAAACGTCATTTTTTTTAGCGTTTATGGTACAGAACCCTTCCCGGTGCGAATCCGACTCGCACTTGCACTTTCTTTAAATACTTAACTCCGCAAACATTGTCCTGCCTGTATATAAAGTTGACGTTAGGACATTTTAATCATTGCGATTAAATTTGGCTACAGAAAAGAGAGCCATTTCGTGCTACAATAATGCTCCCATACCACGGTACATAAAGTAGTTCGTTCTTATACCAGTCTTATATTTAATTATCATAAAACGGATAGTGGGAATATTTCCTCATGTTAAAATTTATTAATGTTTTAGATGACGCCTGGTCCATCCGTATGGGGTCTATAACACGCGAAGCATGTAATAACCAAGTGGATATTAAAGAAACCTCCAAGATAACATTCATATACGTGCCAATTCAATCCAATGATGACGTAGATTAGTTGTGAAATATCCTTCGCCGACTATTATTATATGCACAGATTAATTAAAAAAATTCCCAAAAAAATAACTGTAATGCGAATTAATACCGCCAATATGTAACAAATATTTTGACATAGCTGTAATGGTCTACGTTTACCCGCTTACGCGCTCAACAAAATGTTTATGCGCATTTAAGTACGCGAGTTGGTATATCGACAAGCGTTAATTAAATATTAACCAGTGTTATCGAGCATGTTGGCGATACAATAAACAAAATGGTGGCAATAAAACAAACACAACCCGATTTACGACGGCCCGCTTACACCGGCAACGGATTTATTCCCCAACACGGGGAAGTGCTGCTTCATAAGCAAACAATATCCACATGTAGATATACAATACAGAAGTAGAGAACGTAAGTATGGTTTACTTTGTCGACAAGTTAATGCAACGCAAATGATTTTTTTAAATCATTAAATGTTCCGGATATTAAGAGTTCTACTTCTCATTCTTTTACCATTAGATTAAGTCCATGCAAATTTTATTTCCTCATCCATTGGTCTATATTATCCATCATCTAAGTCATCAAGATAATCAATCTTCACTTTCTTTGATCTTCTTCTACGAGTTGCCACGTAATTTTCATCGCTTCTCATGACATATTCATAATCGATTATTATTTATCTTAAAGTATAAAAATAAGCAGAACGACAGAGTTACTTTCATCGAGGCTGTATTAAAAGATAACTGCAATTCATGTGTTTAATAGAAACATTAACAAGGTTTATAAAACAATATTTAAATCCTAGAATTACCGATATATTAAAGTATATAAACTAGGAAGTAAAAATAAACTTTGATCAGATTATGACTGTGTGTAACGCACAAATTTTCTCACAGCGTGATGATAGTGTGTCGATGTTTTGATAACACTAATACCAGATGTTGTATGTAAATATTACAGTCTTTAATCTTACTCCATAGCATTACAAAGGCGGCCTATCGGAACGTGCTTCCAGTCCATTAATTGTCTAGTTTATTCATAAAACGAGTAGTTGCAAAACGAGCATGAGAGTGAAGCGAAATTTATGACAACACGCGCGGAGTGTAATGGCGGGAAACTAGCTCTAGTTATTTCGCGCCCGTCAATCCCGAACGGGCGCAGACTATTAAACTACGGGACTTAATGCTGCACGATTCTAGCGTGCCAGTCTGATTTGTCGTCGCAATCCCGCGAGCTTATTACGTAGTAATGCAATCAGCAATATTCGTGCATTATTAGCGTGAAATAAATAGCATTAAATATTTTTTTTGCGCTTTGTCATCGCTTATCGCTTATCGAATTATAGAAACTCACCAATTGCTGGTACAACCGCAGCACCGCATTTAATATTATTTATATTATAATTAAATTGAAGGCTTTTAAATTGTGATAGACACTTTAATAATAAATGAGCTAAATCACAAGTTGTTAATATAGCTATTGATCATCCGAAATTCATTAGAAAATATTAAAATTATTAAAAATTTTACAAGTCGTACAATCGTTCTTATCTATATTTAAAATTTAGTCCTGACTGATTCACTGACTGGCTGATCTATGCGTCAACGCACAGCCTAAACCGCTGTTCCAACATTTATTTGCGATATTGAGGTATCAACTAAGAATATTTTCTAAAATATACCCTAAGGGAGAAAAGAGGTTTTCAAATTTCAATAAAACTTTTTATTCTCCGAGTCGTTGGACTCAAAAATCGGTACGTACCCCGGTGGGGGATTAAGACTATACAACTCCCAGAGAAGCGGGCGAGGTGA
This sequence comes from Pharmacophagus antenor, assembly GCA_018245475.1. Lineage (NCBI taxonomy): Eukaryota > Metazoa > Arthropoda > Insecta > Lepidoptera > Papilionidae > Pharmacophagus > Pharmacophagus antenor. The sequence goes on from DWQX01000027.1 coordinate 23,146, forward strand.
CTACCAGTTGATGAAATGATATTTATTAAAAAAAAAATTTAAACGATTTTTTACTTTTTATAAACACGAACTCTACCTAGTTATAAATTGAACTCAAAACTTTGGAATTAAGGTATATGACACAACAACGTATGACAGACAAGTTCAATACTCAATATACATTATAGAGAACAAAGCAGTTTAATTGACACCGATATTGTATTACTACGGCACTGAAGAGTGGGCGAGACACGATTCTAATAACGGCGAGCACGCCACGTTCGCCACAATCGTGTTTCGCTTTAATAAGAGGAGAAAATTACAGGGCGACGCAAAACTGACAACTCGTTACCATTGCATACTCGAACTAAACGGTTAAATGTGTTACCGTAATATATTATTTTGTATTCTAATTATAAAACCAAATGCTCTGCGGAGGTTGTCGTGCCAATGTTTACAACTATGTATCTAAAAATAAATGGTTGCTACTAATTAGCGAAATTAAAATATTATAAAAACGTAAATACACAGTTAACACTTAGGAAATATATATTAATATAGTTATGTATTTCCTTTCTTTCAATCCTATTCTTTTCTCAAACAGTTTTGTGCACCCCCTTATTAATTTCTGCTCAAAAATAACATAGAATATAAGATTTAATAACAAAGAAAAGCATTACGCATTAAAGTTTTAAGGAAATACGAAAGAATTTAAAAAAGGTTACACATAAAATAATAATAATAAATAAATTGACACTCTTAAAGGCAAATTGCGAGCAAATGGTAAAGGTCGATAAAATTAATCTGACATGGCCGCCCGATGACCGCAAGTTCACCGTACCAATATTGCGGTACATTATAAGATTTCAAGTTTACTCCTTTAATCAAGAAACTCGCCAACGAACGTATGACGCATAGACTACTATATAATAAAACTTGTACATTATATAGTTGTCATACATTGTTTTAGTGTACCATAACGTATGCATTATACTCGTATGCTATATATCAGTGTAATCTGAAACCTTTCCACTTCAGCGAAATAAACCAAGCAGGTAGTGATCATCATAAAGTAACAAAAAGGTCACCCATTTCTCTCAGCGGCTCAAGTGGTAACTTGGGTGTGGGATAGGCGAGGCACGTAAATAAAAAAAAGTCAAAGCCTGCGATCGTGACATGTTTGTTAACGCAGCGGTTTTACGTGGTAACTCACGGGGATGTGTGGCTTGTATCCTAAAAATCGAATTACTTTACTTCATGCATTTCTAGAACTCGTAAAGAATTGTAACTAAACTAAATTGTTTAGGAACTTTTGTCAAGAAAATTTGGCTTACGACCAGTTTTTTTAAAGCTTCTTACGCCAGATTCAAAATATAAGATTATGATGCCAAATAGATTGTTCTTAATTGAAAGTATCTCAGTTGACTCTATACATATTACTAATACCTGCTAGAGGAGATCAACAATATAATTAAACGGAATAAAATTATTTGACATCATGATGTGCATAAGTTCTCCCGATGATGCCACGTGTAGTAGCGAAATACGTTGAGATTGCAATTTAGTCGTAATATTCGCTATTCAAAATGCAAATTATTATCTCTTTGTGTTTTTTTCAGTCATGGATATCCGTAAGTAAGGCTTGGATCAATAAATCATATAACTTGAAAATGTTGTTACAGAAATATTTCCTAACATTTATCTATTTTCATAAATCTGCATCGATAATTTGAAGAAAAATAAATGTAATAGAATATTTCTCAAATACAAATATAGTTCCCTTAGTTCCCTTAACTTATCAAGATTTAGGCCTAAAGGTTATCGCACGGTAGCCCCTACTATAAAATCGATTTATTATCAACAAATATGTTAGTCCGATACAACATTTATATTCGTTTCATTTATCGGTAAGGCGATAACGATTATGCGTTCGTGTTATCGGCAGAACTACTGAAAATTCTCATGATAATGTTGTTAATCTATTTTCTACATAGGATTATTTTATGTTTATGGAAATGTGTTTTAAGTTTTACATATATCGATAAAGTGATTTTAAAGAATAATTATATTTGCATGTACCTTTCATGACTTTTTCCAGACCATTAAAAAGTATGTATTACTTAACTTTTTTGTTCAAAATTTGCTATTGTTACGTATATTCTAAAGATTCAAAATATGTATAGTTATCACTCTTTTGTAATTAAGTATGCACAATAATTTTGTTGCGCTGAAACCAAGTTCAACTTTGACATAAACTTGAAAGGCTTTATTTTAAATTTGTTCTATAGTAGTTGCTACAAAATTTAGTATATTATCTTTTGGTAACTACAGATTTGTATTAAAGTCCAATACATATTTCATTTAACAAATCGCGTAAGTCTATATAAAACTACTTTCCCGCGAATTGACAAACGCCACTAAAAACAAACAGCTGCCCTTTGAGCACAATTCCCAAAAACTCACATGCGTTTTGTCAAACAAAACCAAATAGAAGCAGTTTGTCGAGTGAAGGTGTCCAATAACAAAGCGCATGAACACGCTTGTCAAATAATGCTCCACAAATATTATACGAACACGGTGTATACCGGGACTTTCCAATATGACGGTTGACAGGAGCACCATATTTACATTGGAACTTAGGATGGGTCTAAGGAGAAAAATATTAAAAGGAGCATATTCTTCTTACCTGCATATGACGTATAGTATGACTTTAGTTGCGTTCAACGAAACGTAACATCTGTTCTTTCGTCAATATTTGATTACAAAAAACATTTATCGTTCTTGCATAGCAATTCACTCACGAACAGTGACAAATTAAAATGTTTATTAAAAATATTTACGGGATTACGTTTATGTATTGCTTGGTTTTAATTATTTATAATGAAAATAAAAAAAGACGGTGCACAATTCTAACCATTCTATTTTCAAATGTTTTACGAATGAAGAAAAAGCTTTTGAGTTACCATTTTATTCTTTTAATATTTTTAATATTTAGCCAGGCGTATTTAAATAACCCTACCGCCATCGACTCTACTACACGTGTGGCCAGGGAATCGAACCCGGGACCTCCGCATTGCAAGAAAAGCGGGTTAACCACTGCGCTACGGAGGCAGTCAAATACAATTCACTGTACCTAGTCGGTCCTTATAATTCTGTAAGTGACACAGTATTTTTTTTTTCGTAAAAACTTGGAAAGAAGTCTGAAGTCGTCATTGACGAAATCAATAACTGATATAGACATGAATATGGTTCGTACTACTATCGACGACTGGCTTAAGAGTGTATAAAGGACTTATCTATAATTATTTTTCATAAAATATGGATTTAATAAACAGAATTTTTTCCATACAAGCTTTATTTTTTTTATTTTATGTCCATTTTTTGTATTGACAGTATTTAAAGACCGATTACGTATGATCATAATATCATGCAAGTTGCATAATTTCGTCGCAAGTCTGGTTTCAATGTAGTAGGTGCGATGAAACGTTTAAAATTCGAGCTTTGGTTGAAGAATTAAATTCGCGGGAGACTTGAGCGTTTAAAACAATTTGCCACTTCAGACGTACAAATACGATCCTCGCTGCGAGCGCGCCAGGAATAAGTAAAAAAAAACGAGTTAAATTTAAAAAAATGTTCAGCTGGACAAGAGCAGGAAGGGAACAGTTGGCGGAGGGTACTCGAGGAGGGCTCTCCGAGCGGCCTGCGCCTGCCCGCGCCGTTTATACCTGCACCCACGAGCCGGCATTGTGCTGCATGTAATGTTAGTAATTGCACGCCTGCTTTGTTAAACTGAAGACAATGTCCTATGAAAAACAATGTAATTTCACACGAGTAAAAATTACATTTTAAACTAATGGGTAAAATTTTAAATATTATTTCAGGTGTAATGTAACATGTACACTGCACAGTATTTTAAATCGAATCGGTTTTCATACAATTGATATAATAACAAGTTTCAATCACATAATAAAATTAAGAGAAGTTTAATATTTACAGAGATAAGTTCTTCTCAGAAGAGTCCACTACTTTGAAACCTGGGCCACAATCTCTTGGCCATAAAAAGTAACTAAAAGCCTTTATTAAACAAAGTATATTTTGAATTTTAATTTGTCAAAACTCTTTCTTGTCGAAGATTAAAGCACTGATCTTAGGATAACATGAAGTTCAATATAGTTCTGACGTCCCAAAAGCTCGTAAGCCAATAAAAGTTGAACATCGAAGATTATCATTAGCGATGCAATATCAACTTATAAGTTGGCAGCGGTTCAAAATATAATTTACGTCGAACGTCCGCGGGGAAATCGTAAAGTTTTAAACGTCGTCCGTAAAGTAAACAATGGGCGAAAAACAAAAAGGGGCAAACACAAGGCCGGAGTAAACGCCCGCGCCCTGCGGCCTCGTTCGTCGACGGCGACTTTTTCTTATTTTTTAATAACTGCAACGTCTTTCAAGACTTACCTTAATAAAGCCTTACTTTACCAGAGACTTTGTTAACACTGTTGTGTATAACATTAATGAAGTGGACATTATTAACACAACATTTTAACCCGAATGATATGGACGAGTAAAAATACTAAATTTAGCTTTATTTAAAATTGCTATGTTGCGGCAGTTATATATGTAAGAGCCAAAACTATTCTGGGCTAGCGTACGTCATCAGCTACGGCCTCATTGTCAGTTATCATCAAGTGAAATTTAGATAAGGTATAGCCTATCGCTGTTAAAAAAATTATGAAAAGTAATAGATGATTTAAACAAATAAATTATCGTCAATTTAGACAAGTGCTACTGGTCACAGCGAAAACCGTTTGAACACTATAAAAATATTATCGACACATAATTGCTTTTTAACTTTCTAAGCGATAACGAAACAGCATTTAAGTTTAATAGAAAGTAATTATAAAATCGAATCCGTTCAGAGCGCCGAACAAATGCACAAGTCGCGGCACGAGTCACGTAATAAATAAACGGTGTATAATCTGTGCCGACGTGTATTGGGAGGTGATTAGTGGGTCCAATTACACGGGTATCGAGATGTTGCCGTGACGACGCGGAGCGCTATCGTACCCGGGATACGAGGATTCGTTACAGATTAACTAGCCGTGTCTACGTGCTTACTAGTAACTTTATTAACAATACAGAAGCTAATTGAAAAATGTAAAACGTTTTTAATCTGATTAAAGAAGTACTAAATGTAAAATGCAGTTTGTATGAACGTCGGGACCATGCAAAGCAGTGTCTGCCTTCTGTGACAATGTGTACATAAACAATATTTTAATTTTCTACATAATCTGATGGTATTATTGCGTACATGCATGAAGGAGTACAATAAAATTATTCAAATGGTCGTACAAACACCTGCTTATGTTAATTCTAATGTGGGAACGTTTAATATTCACGATACGAAACGAATAACAAACAAAATAAATTCAATTTATTTTCCAGCCATCGTCGCGGCCTAACATCTGTTTTGAATATAAAACACAACACGTAACCGCGTCCCTTATTAAAACCCCAATAAAAAAGACCTAAGAGAAGTAAAAAAAAATAGAACCGCATAAAAACAGCCTACGCGGGCAAGGAGATCTTAAATTTGATCTAACGACCCTGAAGGAACCATTATTATTAATAACCGATGTCTAAATAAAATATACGACTGAACGTAAGAAAAAGGACAAGATGTGGTAGTTGTTTTTATTTAATATAAGAAATTTATTAACACCGGCGGACGGTGGATCGAGATAAAACAAACATGGCAGGCGGCGTGCGTATAAACATGTCGTTTATCGTGGGAGGCTGTCACAACACACGGCCAGTGGGCACCGCGCTATGACGCACCGGTGAAAGCTCGAGAAGACACCCTGTAACGCGACACACGAGATCTTATCTCGACATTGAAAGCCTACGCTCACCATCGTAATAATCAACCGGGCACCGGACGACCGACCGTGGAACTAATATCGGATATCATTTACCAATGATTACAATCGATTCTAACGTGAATAAGCAGCGGTCATTATCATAACGCTTCTTGTAACCATCTATTTACATTTTAACGCTTATGAATTTCAAATTTTCCATTTTATCCGACGGTTTGAAACCCAGCGAGTTCCTGTCAATATATATGTAAATAAATAGAAAAAATTATAACGAATCTTTCTTTTGATAACATGATTATTACAATTTGCTTTCATATATTTTTATTTAAGTAAAAAGAAAACACGATAAATGTATGTATAAACACGAAAGACATTACGACTACGCCGATAAAAATAGTTAATAAACAACACCGAGTAATGGCAAGTTGTTTCACAATATTCTATCCAATTATGTATCAAAAAGGCTATTCAAATATAACAAGCTCCGAACACCATGGAAGAAATACAATAACCCGTTTACCAATAAAGCAAAAAGACTGCTCCACAATCTGTGCCTTTCATCGCCTGTTCCATCACGCAGCAGACGCTCGGAGATGGATTACCCGCATTACCGCAACAAGCGCCGTGGAATGGGAGTCCGCCTCCAATTTAAGCAACTTAGCATAGAACCGCATTCCAAATCTCTTACGTGAGCGAATGCTTAACAAGCAGCATTTCACTAAATTACATATAAAATATAAATATCATGAGATATCACTCATAATCTACAACAGGTGCTTTACATCAAGCTGTGGTGGTACAACCATAAAGATTACAGATATGGCCGACAATACCTCATTAAAACAGACATTTTCTGCGAACTCCTTATCACGCAAACACTAAAACGATTCCGAGCATATTTAATTACGTTTCCGTTATGAGTTAATTGAAAATTATGAAGTGGGAATGTCGGAGCGTAGAGGGATGTAGTCGAAAAACTCCGTTGAATCATTTTAACGGCCTGCCGTGGTTATAAATCAGAATTAAAGACGCTAACAAGCTAGTGCCGGCTTTCGGCACCAATCGAATCTGAATCTAAAACAAACAACTACTCGCTGCCCGTTATTAAATCCACCGGGCGGTACCCTACTATTAAACCAACCGGGTTACAATTAAATGCAGTCGTCCATTTTGTTTTCAGTCGCCACCGGTTCTAAGATAATCGCCAAAATGCACGACTATAAAACGTTTTGTTCCTTTATGAGAAACTTTAGTCACGACACGGACAGTGGAATAAAATAAAAATTGCCTTCGAACGCGAATAACTAAACAGCGGACACACTCGCACACACACACACATACACTACGGGAACCGTGAAACGGGAGAAATAAAAAATAATCCCTAACTGTACTAACAGTGAAGTTGAATAAAATTAAATAAAAAATGTACGTGGAAGTTTCAATAAACCGCAAATCTAAATGGGAGACAAAAAACAAGTGGCAAAAAAGAGTCGAACAAAATCTAATGAAGTTGTATTGTATGATAAAAGTTGCATATTTTATATCCATTTAAATTTTTTTAAAAATAACCAAGTCAATACTCTAGCAAAAACAATATTTATGAAGACATTAACTATGTATTTTAGTTAAGTAAAATTTTGTTTTTTCTTTACATAACTAGAACTGTGTCGCTTTACCCAGAGGCTAATGATATTAAGCGTCCACGACAACGTTATTTCAAAACATTTTACCACAGAAAAATTGTCAGACCTCCCGCTATTAAATTGGTGTCGTTTACATTAAATTTACTTACAATTCTTTTGTTTAAATACAAATGTGTCCGAGATACATCGTATAAATAACTTTCGTCAAGATTTTAGTGAAATCCAGTATAGCAAACTAAAAATAAGCAGTCATAAGTTTTAAGACACGGAATTTTAAATATTTTGTGTTCATGTAAACTGTTACATCAACTGTCATTACTTAGTATAACAATAAATTACAAATATATAAATGTTCACGGTAAAACATTTATTTATTAAATAATGATTTACATTTAAAATATGAAGAAATAACTCAGAATTTTAACATTACTCGATATTCATAAAACCACAATTATGAAAATTACTTTTTATGTGAAACACATCAAAGAAAAAGTGAAAATATTTAGCAAAAACCTTTTGATGAAAAAAATGAAATGATCACAGTGGCACGTAATTCTAAAAATAAACAAGGCACTCTTATAAGTTATAAACAATAAATCAATCGAGCTCCATGAGATAGGACAGGACAAGATCTATTGGAGTTAAGAAGTGAAGAAATTACGCCGCTGCATATATGGTCTCACGTTGTTTTAGAAAAACGTAGCGGCTGGCAAGAAATCGAGTTACGAGCGGTTAAATAAACGCAGCATCCCATCATCCCATTAACGCTATTGGCGCCCGGGCCGAATGTTAACTGAGCCAGAAATAAAATTTAACCCGATCGCCTGCACGTTAACGCAGCGACGTTTCTAACGTAGAAATAAACGTAAATCTAAATTCGTATATTAATTATATACGCTGATTAGATTTCCGTTGTATAATACAAGCTTACTTATAATATCTGACGATGCATGAAGAAAAAATCTTACGTTTACAATTTTGAAACATTTAAAACGAACACCTTAAAACATAACTCCGAAACAAGTATAGCAAATGATTCACAATGATGGGTAAGATATATACAGTAATCTGTTTATTAACAAAGTTCTCATGAACAGAGACATTAATCTACCACGTAAAGAAGTGAATTTAATGTTCAGAAATGTTAACAAACATCTTTGAAAGCAAAAATTTATTGAACTTTTAAACAGAAGTAATAAATAGGTGAAAAAAAAACCAAGGATATGCGTCAAATCTGCGAATCAAAAACCTGTTGTCCTTAGGAAAAAACACTTTTTCTTTCGTTTGAGCCAACGAATAAGATTTGATTAAAATAGATGACCACCTATAAGCAGTAATAACGACTTCTGTGAGGAACATAAATATTGAACCACGCGCACCTTAGAACGGATTCAATCAATATTTGTACTACACGTCTGCTTCCAAAAAGCGTGTTTTCTCATTCAACAATTTCTACTGTTCGGCGTTCGAGGGTGTCGTATATTTGTACAAGCAAGACCTTAAGCGAACACATATATCAAGTGCCTCTCACAGGCTAGCACTTGGAAAATGAATTATGAAAGAATATGAAATAATTTTGTAAACAAGCTTGTCGTTCAGTTAATTTTTCCAAAATAAATTCGACAAAGCAACGAAAATGAATACCAATATCTTTTATAAATTTCTATCTGCCTAACGCAAATTTTTTCGGCAACGCAGTTGCGACTCCCCGAGTGTTGCGGCTGTCTATGGGCGATGGTGAAATCTCTCCATCAGATGAACCTCTCACGCGTTTGCCTATTCTTCCTAAAAAAACAAAACATAAAAACGGAGGATGACATAAGTAAACAAAAGTCTTTAGCACAATGGTAGAAATCAAATCCCATGAGCCATCTATGACAAATTTGTGTACATTCTATTAATTTTGTGACGTTATATCTTGCTGCGTTCGGTCTAAAACATTCAAATGCCTTTTTTTTTAATTGAGAATGTAAATTTAAAAGCATGCGGTGCCTTGCAGCGGTGCGGAACACCGCGGGTGGGCACAGATCCGTCGAGAACCATGACTCGACCCATCTCTACATCATGCTGTGTAACATACGAATTCACTTTGAAACATGTACAATCTGAGACCAGTAATCAATCCACGTCAACCGTAGTGATTCTGTCAGTAGCTAAAAAAACTACAATCCCGCAGAGCTATAGTATTTTAGAGTAAACATGAAAAAATAAAGACCATCCTGTGCGTATTAAACTCCTTAGCAGAGCCAGTATTCGTAAAATAGTTTCTATACGCCAAAATCCCGCTGCGACACATTATCTATGGTGGTCTGTGTAAAGATAACAGGAAAGTGTTCAAAAATGTACATGAAGTGACAAGTTAATTCTCGCAAGTTGCCCTCATAAAAAACTAAGGATTACATTTTTTTCCTTTTTAAGTATAGGCACACTTGAAAAATAGGAAAAATGTTGATGATTTTTTCTTTTGAAATCTAGTACATGGTATCCGGATTGCCAAATATTTTATTTACAAATTAAATATAATTTTATTGTTCTTCAACTGCTTTTCTTGGGATCTTCTATCCGATTTTTTTTCTATCCATTGACCATCAAAATAATACACATTACATTAGCAGTAAACTTCATAGAAACCTATAAATCAAAAGACACTATGTTTTTCCATCGACAATAAACCATAAGTAGGCATTCGTCAATCCTAAGGCGACTGTGGCCAATAAAATGTTATTATTTAGGAGCTCATAACTGGCGAGATTTAGTAGTCGTAAAATGAGTGTGGTTGACCGCATCCCTTCTGGCGAATAGGATTTCTTTGTCCCAGACAATTCTAGTCCAGTTTAAAGTGGCGTATAGTGTGATCTTGGGCTTCATTTAGAGACGCATGATGGATACGTCGAGTGGCAGCTATATCCGGTGCAAGCAAATTTAACTCCGAATAAGCTTGTTTATTCAGGGGTGCAGTGAACCATTAAACTCGAGCCGTAACAGCGTAGACCGCGTTAAATTCTTCAATACTATCATAATGCTCGCCTTTAATTGCTTTCTTACGAAACCATTAAAATCGAGAGCGGTCCGGCATCGCCTTTTACTACTACTTCGATTATCGGCCGTAACGAAATAAAACTATTAACAATAAGTAATAACTTTACGTTGCTTTTTCAACGATTATATTTGTTATTAAAAAAAGCTATAGTGTTAATTTATTCACATTGTATGAATAAACACCTTATATATATTAATAGTGTGCACAAATACGGACGTTTTTTAGTAAATTTTTACTAAATATGAACTGCTTGCTGTTAATTCTAGGAAAACCGAAATTCGTAAAATGAATTGTCCACAAAAAAAGTCGATGGTTAAAGCTTGATTTTAATAAAATAATTCAAAAATGTAGTAGACAAAGACAGGAGACCTCAAACTTGACACTTGAGATGAAATAATCAAAATCAAAATCTAAACATGACATCCGTTATTAGAACAGAGTAATTGAATCCAAAGTAACTGCTATCGTGAATATAAAATCATAACGACCATGAAATTGACGTTAACAATTCATATTTGCTTCCTAATGTTTATTTTGAGTAAGCAAAGAAATGTCTTTAGTCGCAAAAGATTAATTCGTTATGCTATTAGAGCGCTGCAACAAAAATGTGACGTCAAACACTGCATTCGAATTTCGGCCGTTATTTATGGTATGCCATTCTCTCCAAAGGACTGTATGATTTACAACCGAAAGCACAAAAGCCAGCTTTATTATGACCCGCCGGTCCGTACATTGTGCTGGTATATTTTATTCCTACGATTGTGCGCGATGTTTGTTTATTTTTGGATCCTTCACACTAAATACTTTATTGTTACCAAGCAACACAATTGACTCCGACCATATTTCACACTCCTTAATTATGACAATGAATCCGACAATATTTTGCCAACACGGCATTTTTAGAATTTTGAAAATTAAAAGTATTGTTACAGAGATGTCAAAATTGTTTGTAGTTTAAACGAAAACAAAGAGCTTTAAAATAAAAAATAAGAAAGCTTTGATCGGTAAAGGTAAGTTAGATTATCGAGTCGCTAAATGGAAAGTATGGCGTTAGTCGATAGTACGTCGTGTTTAGGGCTGATTAGCTTCACAGGGCATCTAAGTGGATATGTAAACTGTGTGGGCAGAAGCCGAGCTGACTTCGATATTGGACACTGCTAGTATATTTGCGTAGGGGGCGCCGAAGAGGCGTGTGTGTGGTCTCCACCTACATATGGACCTGAACAGTGACCATGTTAATTATGAGATACATATATTATCGTTTATTTTTATAACCAACTTTCATATATTATTATAAAACTGTATATTTACGTAAGCGACATAGGTAACATTTATTTGTAAACTCACCCTTTTGAAAGTTTTGAAATAACATTAAAATAGATCCTATATTTTATTTATTGCATTTTATTTACTATATAAATAGGGTATTGTTACAAGAGCCATATTCTGCCTAAGTGCACTTACCAATTTAGATAAATATAGACCGTTGCAAACCATAGAACGCGTCCTGCATTATATGATTAACTGCTGTGATTCATTTAGCAATAACGAAGTAACACAATAGTGTATAATACATTTATTTGCACATCTACACTTCAGCCGCGTGCTGCGGTTCCCATCCGCCTATTCAATTACGACTAGCTCTAAACAAAATTGTCACCGCATCAACCCTAATGGTACTTCGCTGAGCGTTGAATAAACATCGAAGGGAAATAAAACACCAGACGCGTGGCTTCTCTACAGGAGTTCCAATAACGCCTTGTTTTGGTACTTTATCAAGCTGCGCGAAAACTACTGTGGTGGGATTATACCGCCTCACCGTTATAATGAAGCGTGGGACTGGCGCATCAAATATTTGCGAGTGTTCGGTTAATAGCAGAGGGAGAACAAAATGAGCGGTACGTCATTAGCGAGACACATTATCGTGTGTCCAAGACGGAGCGCTATTTCGGTTGAGGTGCATTCCTCGCCCACATCATCGATCATGGTCGCTCTGTCGGGTTCTAAACCGAGCTCAACTCAGCCAGAGCGGAGTGAGCCGTGAGCAGTGGCAGGTGATGGACGGCTCATGACAGCTCGTCAGCATCGGCTTGCCTAAGTAGGGGGGTGCCTGCATGACCCTCGGTTATCAGAATTAAACTCCGCTTACAGAGGGTCAAACCGATTTTCTCGCAAAGTGATTGATATTCGCTTACAAAATCTGTGTTGGAAACAAAAAATAAATCTAAGTTTTGTTGTCGTGATTTGTTACTCCTTATTACTAAAACCTTTACCTTTATTATTATCAATACAAATTACATAATTTTAATTTAACGAAATAACGCTCTTTAAAAAAAATTAAAGAAGTTTTGTAACACAAAAATTATCAATATAACAAATATAAATATTTTTTTCTTATTTCCTAAAATTTCATTAAAAAGAAAAACACATTTGAGCTAAAAGCTAAAATCTGTAACAAAGCCAAAGCAAAGGAAACACGACCCATCTTGAAAACGGGCATTTTTTATACTGGTATTGTTTCGGGCAGTCAGCGCTTCCACAACCTCCCAAGAGACAGCAGTGCCATGCTTTCTCGTGATTACTTCTACGACACGATAGGCCAAACATCGGCTATAATCGAAACGTTATTTAAATATAGCGCTCTTTTAAATTTGAAATAAGAACAAGGAAAAAAAATAACAGCTTTAAATTTAGTGCACAAAGTTATACTATCAAGTTTTTTTTAATAAACCTATGAATTTGATTTTATTTAAATAATATATATACGAGTGGTGGTGAAAATAAAATACTATTGACATACGAATTGTAACTCCCTCCACCAGTCCCATTTTGCAAATTATACAACTGATCGTTGATGTTGAAAACAGGGCGTAGGTGGCGCGGATCGAACCGACAAAAACAAAAAAAATTGAGTGCGTGTGATGAACACGCAGGGACGCAGCCGGATTACACGCTGTCATATTTGCATCACATTTGATTAATAAGCAGGCCGCAATACGGAGGTCCCTGGTTTGATGTACAGGCCATATAAGTAATGGACTTTGGATGGTGGTACGGTTTTTCAGTCGAACTCGAAAGGCTAGCTACCACCTTCAATGTCAATTTATGTTCTGGTAGACACACATGTAAGGGCCAGAAGTATACAAGAAGAGCACGCTGCACCATTCATAACCACCTTGCGACATAAAATTAAGTGAAATTGTTTAAGTGTTATCCGTTGCTGTTATAGGAAAATATAATACTAATACAGTTTGAGAAACGCTTGCCAGTCGTGACATATGCGCACGCGCAAGCACCGGCATACTGCTGATTAATCGGTGCTTTTTATCCCGGTGACATCTCTATCCATTCCCGGCAAATTGCTACGAAAGCCGGCACCGAGGTGTGATTGAGGACCGACCCGGGTCGCTGACATAACTTCTAACAAACCAATCATCGATCTAGCTAAGGATGGCCATTTTAAAATGTCCACCGCTGTCATGATACATAGCCATACAACTAGGTAAACCCAGAAAAAGTTATCCTAGCCAAGTATTTTTATCTCTACACAATCATTCAGACACTTAAAGTGTTTCTTTCAAAAACTTCTACGGAGATAGATATTTTTTTTGCAATCACAGATTTTATTTTTTTTGTGCGCAACTATTATACTTTATTTAGATAAGATTAAAGTAGCCCAAGTTTTTCCCATTAGGTATTTGCCACATGCAAAGTTAAGTCAAAATCACTTGCTAAACCTGTAGATTAATAAGAACGAATATACATAAGATTTAGAAGAAATTAGAAGTTTTATTGTATTTTATATATAATTGTATAAAGATTATTTCTTTAATGGTTATGGGCTCTCACTGGACCTTGATTTCACCTGTTGTTATGCGACATTGACGGCGTAGATGGTGAAGTGTAATCGCCCAGTATTCTGGCTATTACGTGTATGACTGCGGAAACACGTTAATGCTGTTACGGCGGCAGATTGGCATTGAAGGTGGTGGAAACTAGCCAAGCGGATTTGAAAATCCCTACCACTATTCAGACTCCACTAATCGTATGACTTGGAAATCGAAATCTACGGCAGCAGTCATGTGCATTATTATTTTATACACATGGTTTAATATAGTAAATACTACTATTTTAGGACAGTCCTTGACATTGTATTGCTTTTTATATTCTCCGCACATCATTTGTTTTAAACAAATCAACTATATTTTTTTTACTGTGGAATCGACAAGAATGTCCAATTCCAATAAACAGAGAAAAAAAAAACGAGCGACAGCAGGCGACGTCAAAATTAGAAAAAAATAAACATTAGTGGAAGGCAAATAGTAACTGCTTTTGTGCGTTTTATTGTTTCGAGCTTTTATTGTCTCGAATACGTCTGGCCAGCGTCGATTGATTCCTCACAGAGATCCTCGTTAAGATGCAAAACACGTACCGAACGCTAATTGGTGTTTGAATTGCTCCGTGTTAATATGCGAGGTCCCAATTTAATTCTGTCTGAGCGAACTTTAATTTTATAAACGATTATTGAATCCGAAACCAGACAGTTTACCCGTACTTAAGTTGGTTTGATAGCGTCGATTTTTGTACAAGGTACAGGGAAATTTGAAACCAACTGTAAATTTATAATTCGATAACTTTCTGAACTGCTGAGCGATGATTATATTCGTTTTACAACATCAATTTCATATTTGTTTCTATTTAGTTTTTAGATAAATATTTAATTAATAATATATTTCAAGCTTTGCTCCGCGTAAAGAGGAATTTTTAATTTTTTATTCATAAAATATAACAATTTTTGTTTAATTCACAGCTAACACATACCTATATAAATGTACATACTCGTAATAATAAATAAATAATATAGGTAATCTAAGTGATAATGTTGTTGATAGTAACATTTTTGATAGCAAAATGAGAAAGTGCTAATTTAAATTTTTTGATTAAAAATCTAGATTACTTTAGCAGATGACAAATCAAACGTCATGCGAATAACTCAACGCGACGATGCCAAAGCGAACGCTGCAAGTTATTTATAAAGATCTATTTATTCAGTTGCCGGCTGACCTGGATCCACAACCGACCTGTCGTCACACGGGCAACAGATTGTATCACTTTGACCATCACTAAACAAGCACGCTACTCCCTCTGTGCCATCTCAAAAGAAAACTAACATTGAAAATAATTGTAGTATAAGAAATTTTAAATATATGGTTAATATTTTTTCCTAAAAGTCAAATGTGTACAACAGCAAAATTATTTACAATGTACAAATCGATAATTCTGCTGTTATAATCTAATATCTAAAATATTTTATGCATGCGTATCATAGACAAGGGCAAAATTATATGAGTAGACAATGGCCATGTATACTTTATAACCATTGTATAATTATAAAATAATACTTCGAATTATTTACACACGCAAATCAACTATTTTATCTTCGTAATCTGTTTTCCTGTCACAATTTTATTAATGACGCAATATACATTTCATAAAAAGTCGCTCAACAAAATCAAAACGTCAAGACGTTTCACATTCATTATTATATAGTCATACAGACTACCAAAACAAAAAGAAAACTTGTAAAGCATGAGCAACGAGCACCCATTCCGTGGACATATTATGAATTTCTATGACGTTGAACTTACAACGATAACTATCGCCATCAACTAACTTGATCTTGAGATCTTTTAACCGTTTGTAGAAATTTGAATAATTTTATCGTTTAAAAAACAAAAGTTGTTTTATTTGCCTTACGCAAAGTATTAAGCTATAATCACGTTTATTTTACTAAAATTATGAATATACGTGCATTTTAATAAGTGTTTGCCACGTAATTATTAACACAATAAAGGATTAAATAATCTATAGTTGTGGATTTCATTAAAAACACTAATTGTAAATGGTTAGAAGGAAATGTATATATTCGACGCATTAGAAATGCATTCAATAGTACAAAGCGTTCGAATCTCCATATCTCTACCCGTAACAAACATACAACATATGTTTAAAATAAACTATTTACTAGTTTAAGCACCAAATGTAACCCATTTACATCAATTATGATAAGCGGTGTGTGGATATGTATTCCTTATTAGTACGTACTAATATTTATGATACTAATTATAATAATGTTATGATAATATTATATGAACATTTAAAGCAAATAAAAAATAATACCTTTATACTTATTACTTTTAATCACAAAAAATTATAGAGAGCAACCATACGTTTCATAATTTTGTTTAAACTTAAGAATTAATACAAAGAAACCATAACATAAAAGAGAATAAAGCGTTAGGAGGAATCTCCTACAGTTTACAAAACGTAATCAACTCGATCTATATGGAAACTATTTGCGAAGGTTTCTTGCGGTTTTCGTGAACAAATATTTGTTTTTAGTTTAGACTTTAGTTTCTAAAGCTTAATGAAACTTATATAGTTTTAAATAACCCATAATAACATAAGTTAAATAGATTTAGTTTTAGACAAGAATACCATATGAATTATTGTAGCTATCTTCGCAAGTTTATAATTTTTTGTCTTAATATTAATGACTAGCATAAATATTTTCATTTGAATTACAATGAGCTTTATTCCTAGTTCTCGAGACAGGACGTCGCAGATTGTAAATGCGATTTTTGTGATTATTTTTTGTTAGTTAATCTCTACTGTCGGACGCAAGTACTTGATTACATAATTTGTGCAATATAAGTTTCTACCATTGTAGTAATTTAGTCATATTTAATTATATACTACCGCAAGCGTAAACGCGACTATATTAGCACTAATCTATGTCAAAATCAACATAAACCAAATGTATGACATTCGTTTGTAGTCAACAAAAGTTAATTGCCTATTCTTCAGGGGTTGAAAAATTTACAGCTAAGCAAATTAGACCCTGTTAAGTTCATCTGGCTACGCTCCGACAATGATCCATTAAAATTGCATGAGGTGAGAATGAATTCCAAAGTGATATACGAGTGCACACCGCTAAACCTTACCGCTTAATTGAATATATCGTGTTGCATATTCATGTGACGCATAATAACTCTACATGGCCCCGCTCTGGTGCAATGTACGCGCCTAAGTCTATTTTCTGCGTCCGTTTACGAAGAGTGCTTTTAACTAAAACACTATACAATATTTATGCGGAACAAATTAACGTAATACGTTTTCGCATTACAGCTCCCGTGCTTCAGGTGGACTAAATCGATTTATAGATACACCATGTCTTGGATAACAGCTGTCCGAGATTAATTCGTGTAGAATATAATCTTTCGTGAAATATTTTTTTATTAAAACTATTTTATTCACATCACGAAAGTAATCCACATTACGATAAAACAAATTAAAAAAAAAACTCACCCGTTCAGATAACAGCCGTGAAATTAAATTTATTTAGGCCCCACTCCACATCATCTCGCGTGTCAGCAGTATTTACATAAAAAATATTTTTAAGAAGAGCGATGCCCATATTTATAAAGCGCCGTCGTTGGATGCTTATTGAAATATTTCAGTGTTAATTCCCTAAACGACGTCCCAGTTTAGAGGGGACGTGATTCAAATGTCCCCAGCTGAATGCGGCATTAATAGTATTTATTAAAATAACAATGTCTATTCCGGTGCGCTGTTATTGTTCGAAGTACGTTCTTCTTATAATAAAAAAAAGATATAACAAAGAGTCGAGGCAAGAAATAATCTTTAAGACAGGAGTATTTACACGTAAATGGTACAAATAATGTTGGCACAGGCAGAGGCGGGATAGTCCTTCAGATAACGCTCTGAGATAAGGAACCGGAAGCGTACAGGTAACGTTCGTGAGCTCAAATATTTAAACATCGTCCATTCTGCAACGGAAACTCCGTGAATTGAATTTCAAAGAAATTTACTTCGTCTAGGAAGTGTATATCTATAAAAATAAGAAACAAAACAAAGTTGCCAAGTAATAAGACTATTTTTTTTCGAAAACATGTCTATCTTAACTGAAAATAGTTGATGGCTTAAAGGATCGCTTATTAAAAACTATTATCCAAAACACATTCCGTGATATTGAAGTACTATCTTAGTAAAATTTAACGATAAAAAGAAACAAATACGGTAACCCTGTGACGAGGTTACTGTGTCTAGACGAAATTCTATATCGCGCTAAAGTATTGTGTTGCTTTAAGTTACTCCTCTTTTTTACGGCCACCGCAAATACTAGTCAGGAAATCCAATCAACGGTTAAGAGATCCCCTTACATAATGGGCTATTTTTATCACTGACAGTTGGTAAGCAGATAAGTTATATAATACTTTATGATATATGATTATGAAATTAATTAAAATAAAAGACAAGCTAGAATCGAATAATATTAGTTGCTGTTATTATTTTGACGAATATTACAACTCCACAGGGCGCACGACTCACGGATTCAAAATCCGCATTAAAGTAGTAGTCATTCCACAAGTCTATTCTATATACAGCAAACAAATACGATTAAAATTACTTAAATCTTACTAAAATTAATAATAATTAATAATAATATTAACTTCTTTTATAGATTATCGCACTTATTGTAATAATTATTTAATTATATAAAATAAACATTATTTCATGACGCCATGTTACCTACCTTTCGAGAAATGTAGCAGAGTTATTTACGTGGGCACGATTTAGTGGAAGCATTTGGAACTAAAGCCATATTGAGGAAATAGAGTTGGGTTGCCCCCACGCTTGTCGTGAGGGCAGTTCATAGAACAATGCACCTAGACACCTTTGGGTTGACGTGCAGACAGCGCACGCTACAAGAGGTGAGCGTTCCGTTGCAAATTGTTTCAATAAATGCGCCAAGTACAATCAATTTGAAATATTTCAATTCTGCGCATTTTTGGATCTAAATCTCTTCGGCTCTCTAAATCTATTCGGATTTTAGTTAAAACATATTTTATAAGATAATTTGAATTAATTAACTTACTTTAATTTTGTATCATTAAAAATTAATTAATAAACAGCTATAGATAATATTTTAAGACTTGCAAATATCACTATAGCTAAAAATAAAATAATAAGAACCAATCATTGTGTCCAACAACTTGGTCGTGCACCTAGTCACAAAGAGCTTAGATGAACGATAGCACCTAACCATAAACCACGTCATCTGATTCGACCAACAGCCGTGTTTGTGTTGCGAAGCACAACTTATTGCATACACTTCAAGTTTATTTTAACTTAATCATTACTATGCGTTTCGTACCTATTTATACATGTTTCCGTTTTGTTCTGTTTTTTGGTTACGTTATATTATTACTTACTAGCGAATTACTTTATCAGTAAACATTTAAAAAAAAACACTTTATTAACTCTTTGGATACGAACGATAAAATTTATATTCCAATTAATCGGAAATTTCGTTCTCCGAATAAGGGGACTCATAAGTAATACGGCTACATAAAATACGAATATTATTTATCAGGTAGTCGATATTTGCGTTCCGAATCGAATATTTAACACCTTGCCGGTTCAGGAGGATCGTTCAATATTCATAAGAGCGACTCGTACGTAAATAAAAATTTGAAATTTTTCGCGATCGCGGATCGATTCGCCGGCGACGTAACGTCGCTGGCGCGGTGTCGGGACACGCGTTACAGTCGGGTTTA
Source organism: Pharmacophagus antenor (assembly GCA_018245475.1). Lineage (NCBI taxonomy): Eukaryota > Metazoa > Arthropoda > Insecta > Lepidoptera > Papilionidae > Pharmacophagus > Pharmacophagus antenor. The sequence continues at coordinate 43,328 of DWQX01000027.1, forward strand.
TTGGTTTGCCTCTATAGAATCTACATAAATGTCATTGGATATAAATGACCGGTACTCGCTGAGATGCGTGGATGCGAGACAGGGCTGGTGCAGTTTGAATACAAATTAATTTTATAATAAATTTCTTAATTTCTCATATAGTTAAAGCTCTGCTCATTGGGTACATGATATTTGAAAAAAAATTTAATGTTTACATTTAATAAAAATTATTATTATGTTAACTATTTCTCCAGGTTCAGTGATTTGAAATAAAAAAAAAAATATAAGGTATTGGCAACCCTACATATAATTATTTTTCAACTCCAACGTTACATTTGAATTTTTAGTAAATTTATATTTTTAAATAATACATAAAATTATTAGACATGCTAATTTTACATCAATATGTTATTTCCCATACGTTCGATGTGCTGCGAGACTTGTTATATGCATTCGTCCAAGTTGTTTTAACATAAATTAACAGTATAATTTAAATTTACATCAAAACTTTATCTATAAAATGGTTTCGCGTTCGTTGTTTTTTTCTTATCAAAAAGTTTGTATATTAGAAATGTTATTAGCACTAAAAACACCTTTCATGATGCAATAATTTAATAATTTTCTCTTCTACCGTTTTAAACTGTGATTATTTCATATGTAATAAACACGAAGAAACTAGAAATTTAAAGAAAAACGAATAAAGAGATACTAAGAAATAAATTTGGAGTGATGGAACAGAGCCTAGCATTGTTACACCATTCCAGTTCTAATTTTTAAACAAGGACAAAAAACAGATGGCAACATCCTGACAAAGATTGATTGCAGTCTGCACGCAGGTTGCTTCAAGACGATAATATAAAAGGTTCTATTGTAGAAACGCGACACATTTCCAAAGCCATTACCTGCGTACACGCAGCCCCTTTTAAATGTCACTTTACCTCAACTGTCAATTAATCCTAGAAATAAAACAAGTGAAGAGCTTTTATATCAACATTTGTTTTTATCAAGAATAAAATCATGTTTCCTTTATATTATAATTTTCATCAAAACTTATATAACTATAATAAAACAAACGGCAGTTTAAAACTGCTTCCAACTCAATTAATTTCACACATTTTACTTTAACTTATAAGACTTAACAAAAAAACGATAAACTAAAAAAAATCTGTTTTTGTGCAAAACTTAGTCAAATAAAATATTTCAGTGTTATCACTTTCGACATTTTAGTATTCATTTTTCAAATATATTTATTGTTGCCGAGATAAAACCCAAAAGGTACGTGATTTACAATAATGATAACAAAGCTCACCACGGGGTTCAATTTCGGGAAGGTTCGCTGCTTCACTAAAACTTGTAAAGAGTTAAGAAGGATTTATTTTTTCTCTGCAGGATTTAATCTCCTATAGCACTAAAACAGGCCAGTAATAAGATTAGGCTGGTTTATTAGGAATTTTTTTCAGTATAAGTTAATTTTTAATCTATGCTACTCGATAACGAATGAAAGAATTAGTTAATTCTTTATTTTACATGTAACAATTACATAAGAAATCTTAAATTAGAATAAGAAATATAATCTTTGTTTAATAAATAAAGATTAAATATTAAGAAAATGCACGTCTCAATATTTTGACATAAGTGTGACAAAAAGACGCGCATTAATTAATATTTTATTTAATTAAATAATTATGGAAAAAGGTTTTATTTACAAAGTAGACTCGATAAAAATTTTTCTTATAAAATAAATAGTTTTAACTTCCTCTGCGCAACGCCTAAAGTTGTTGGCCAATTTCTATTCGATTAAAAGATTGTTTATTTGTTTCAACGTTAACATAGTTTTTAGTTTTGGTAACGCCACAATTATCGCTTTCAATGAAATTTTCTACATATAAACGGTTTCGATTAATAAGTTGCTGAATATTTTCATGTATAAGTAAAAATGCGTAAATTACTCATTTTTGTCGAATATTGCATTACATTTTATTTCAAGATGACAGCTTGTTAAATATGGTTAGTTTCCTTACTATTATTATAATAAACAAGTTTAGTTTGTAATTATTTAATTAAGATAACGTAAATAATAATATATTTAATTTTTATTTGGAACAGTTAATACCACTGACGTCATGCATGTAAAAATATTAAGATCGTATTCTCTGATTAACTATTTAACGACTGCTGGCGGTGAACCATGTGAACGTATTAAAAAAATAATGTTATTGAATTATTAGGTCATTTATTAAGCGGTATGAATATTTTATTACGAGTATAAACGATTCTATAACTGGACGAATACAAATTTAAATCATTATCAGCTCTTATTATGTGATAATAAATAAATGATATCGAGATATTTAATTTAACGAATTGGTAATACAATATATAAGTAAATCACTTTATGAACATGAAATGTTGAATAATAAGTTACTTTAATATTATTAAAACATCGGAAAAATAGTAAATATTAATGTAGATAATTTTCTACGCATATGTATTTTCTCATTACTATTCATTAGTTGTGTTTTTTCAATTTTGATTTAATGACAACTATTGATCAATAGTTTCTATTTCTGTATGACATAATATAAAAAATATTGCTCACATTTTGTAAGAATAAAAAAATTATCACAATTTTCTACATTTTAATACTGTAAACATACAAATAACAAAAGAGCGATAAAATATATCATCATATAAATATATATCATCAGTAAAATAGGTACGAATTTCACCCTTCCCAATATTCTTTCGGTATTGCCTTCAACCAAATGCACTTATAAGGGTAATACTTCATGACTCACGCGACAGAATGTCATTTATATTTTTTTAATTATACAATACACTTACCGAGCAGTCTCCATACTTCAGCACTGCTTAAGTAAACATTGAGATGTGCTAGACAAGCCGGCAACAGCAGAATAAAGATGAACCACTTCATAGTTCCACTTAACTCGCCTTTATTTATACTGTCAATAAATCATGAATTACACCTAATATAGTTCACAATAATCACTTTATCTTCACATTTTTAACCACCGTCTTACAAATTCAAAGGTGTTCAGTTCTCGCCGATACAGTATTACACACGATTAAAACGTACGATTTCACTAAAAATTCAAAAAAGATCTACGAACAAAGATGTTGATACCTAAATGCTTTAACCTTATTCATCAACTAATGTATTGCTTCGTAATTTTGTAGAAAATTTGAAAAAAAACAAAGATTATGAATATGTTTCTCTACAAAAAGTAGTGACACAACCTTCCCTTTACATAGACTATAAGTAACTGGTTTGCTTGCTTTATCATCCGCTTTGCTTCGCTCACGCCAACCGCTACACTCCATAAAGTCTTAAACGACAACGTAGGTAACATTTGTGCGCTTTTTCTAAATATTTCATACGCCTCCGATAAATCACCAGATATTGCTTCTAGATGGCAGTAAAATAAAGTATTTGTTATAAAAAATAATATTAGGAACTATTTTTAAATAATTTATTAGGTTATATTAATAAGTAACATTTTATATCCACTGGCATTGGAATAAGTAAATGGACAGCCAAAAAACAGTAAATGATTTTAGCAGTTTCTGCATAAAATAATAAAATGTATAATACATAAAAAAAATTGGAAACATTAAAAATTTTTTTTCAACGTTAAAAGAAAGGAGAGGTAATGTTGCATAACCACAATACTAATTATCAATGACGCCTTAAACGTAAATATCAGCATTTGAGGTAGTATTGCTATAAAATTTATATTTCTAATGGCAATTACTTACTTATTTTTGAAATAGAGCTAGAATATTTTATCTAAACATTTTTCCGCGCCATCTGTTATCGTATTAATGATTTTTATACATAAAATATTAAGGGAACGTTAGATGGCGTTACTATGATACATATCTATGCATATTACTGTCTAGTGCGATCGCTGCAGTGGTTCTGTCACTAATAAAAATTATAATGTAGTCTTTATTTTGAGAAAACTAGGAAAAGCAGTGTTCTAATCTGTTTTACGAAATATCCTCACAATATTTTATACTTTAAAAATTAATGTGTCGTTATAAATTTATACCTTAAACTTAAAAATCGTGTCCTCGGTAGTATAGTGGTAAGTATCCCCGCCTGTCACGCGGGAGACTGGGGTTCGATTCCCCGCCGGGGAGAATCAATTTATTATTCAGTTTCATTAAAACTGAAATATAATTATGAAGAAGTAGTTTTTATTGGGTATGGAATAAACAGTATCTAGAATATCATTAGAACGAAAGTTTGCTAGAAGACCCGCCAAAAGCCGTTTGGGGTTAAATTGACAAATGCTGAGCCCTCATCGTAAGTTGACAAGGTTCTCAATAAGACAAAGAATATTTTTTGTTGCGTTTTTTCTGTATGACCACAATTACCAGAGTGGTCTCATTTTGATGTTTTTTTACAAGAGATTTTAGATTTAGAAAAATTCGTATAATAAAAAATCTATTAGTGTGAAAATGGAAATGACTGATATTTCATTTGTAAATTACTACGATTAAAACTATAATTTTAGTTTTTCTATCGAAGGTAAAATATTTTATAAAGTAGTTTGTGGAATAAACATAACTAAAATGAATATATGCCTTTAGTTATACATTTATATGTCATTAAATAAACAATGTAAATAACTACTAGATGGAAAAGCCGATATTTTAAAGGTGGAGTAAACAATAAGACATTAATCTAATTCAATATAGTTTAATACAAAATTGCATAAAAAAATGTTTAATTAATTATTATTATTCCGTCTTTCAGTAGATAATCTTCAATTTTAACATCATGCTTAAAATAAAGAATCCGATGATTGATAAATTTAATAAAAATTAAATATAACACTATAAATAATAAATAATGTTTACAATTTTTTTTAATAATTAAAATGTAATAATGGACGCGTTACAATAAATGATAAAAACTTTTATTCTAACACATATATGATGAGGCACATAAAAGCATAATTATTCGATTATTAAATACACATTAAGATTAGGAGAGGTTACATTTATGGCACAGAGGAACTATCGGGAGCGTGGCGCGAGCGCTCATTTTTCTTTGGGCTTCTTTTCTTTCTTGCGCGGCGGCGGCACAGGCGCCTCGCCGCTCACCGCGCTGTCCTTCTTGAGCACCTTCTTTACGACTTTCTTTTTAGGCGCGTCTGCGGGCGCCTTAGGCTCGGTCGTCGCTGGTTCGGAGGCCGGCTTGTCCGACACCGATGACTCTATTTGGGCCGCTATCGTAGATTTACCTCTCGCTTTGACCCCGATTTGAGAAAGTGAGACCGAGCCTACGGGCGGTGTTGGCGGTTCTTCGACAGAGAGTCGTGTATCCTGTTTCGGCTGCGCGGGCGATGCGGGGATTTGTGGAGTCGGCGATGTGACTGTGGGGGTTCGTAGTTCACTAGCAATAATGGACTGGGCGAGAGTAGCCGCGTCTTCCAGCTCGCTGTCGGGGGTGGGCAGTGGGTCAGCGACGGCGGAGGGACGGAGTTGCAGCTTCCCCGCCGGCTTGCGGCGCTCCTCCGCTACACAACCAATTTATTCCCGCCTTATTTCTCTCGTTTCAGTTACACTTGGCGTTAGTATCGCGGTCACATTAGAGAGCAAGCTCGGTTAGCGCCTGGAACAAAGTCGAGGGAACAGAGCTACATGGTTAAGTCGAAACGATGCAAGCGGAAAGTTAGAACTGTGTCAGTTAGCGGAGAACACAAGCTCAATGACATTACAAGGAGTATTATTACGTGTACTGGACTATAAGCTGATATAAATAACAATACTATTATAAAGTAATAAATAAAATGTGGAATTATTTATTTTAGTTCATGATTATTGATCGTGAATAGCAGTGCTTAAGTGACAATGTCCGTGGAAAAAAGCAAATTAAATAATTATCCTTGCAATGTGAGAAAAACCATGATAAGCAATATAAGATTTGAGGTTGTGACAGTTTTGCTCAAATATCACAGTAAAATTGAAAGAAAACGTCTTTATACTAGCGCAGTAATCTTTGTTGTTTCATTTCAATTATTCGGCAAAGATAAGTAATCATATTTAATTAATCTGATGATAATCCACAAATATTACTGCATTATAATAAATTAATCAACTATTAGCACAGTATTTAAAGATGCTTGAGACTTATTGAAAATACTTGTAAATTTTGCTATAGTTGATCAAACGTTCCTACATGTTACAGTCACTTGGACACAACCCAAATTCTACAGAACTTCATAAATTTTATATCAAGCACAATTGGTATTTTTACCTCGCTTTTAAATAATGTTGACGGTAGGCATATTAAATTATATACAATTAAAAACTTTTTTCAAAAGTAATACATTATTAGTATTGACAGATTTGTGTCGAGTCCAAGTGAAATATCGTTATTACCTTGTCTATCAAAGCCGCGTCTCTTGAGCTGCCTCCTCGGTAGCTGGTAGAAATAATATGAATTTTGAAAGGTATGCTCAGTAAATAAACATAAAAACCAAACAGCACAGAACGGCACAAATAAAAGTAACACATGGATAACTTGCTCTACAAGAGCGATTGATCCAGTTTCTAGTACCTCAATCCCTTCCTTGTAGAGCAAACTTAACTAAACGATGTATTAGTAGAGAAATTGACAAAACAAAAAACTGCAAAATGAACTCTGTGAGAATTGAGTGCGAAGCCGTTCCAATATCGGCGGGCTCAATGTCGTACAACTACTTCAACTTACCTTTAGCGGTCGGTTCGGAGGGTATTTCTTCTTTAGAAGGTGTGTTGACTAAGGGGGGGCTGTCGGTGGCACTGGCCACAGAAATATCCGCGGGTCTTGCTGGGGTAGATGGGATTTCAGATCCAGCGGCTGGCGATTCTGGTGCTGCTACAGCTTCTTTGGGCGCTTGTTCAGATTTTTGCTCTAGTACATCCTTAACGCTGCCTACTTGTTTAGACTCTTCTTTAGGCACATCCTGAGAACTAACTTCTATTACTGGTGCAGGAACTTCTTCCGGTTTTATTGCAGTTTCCACAATAGGTACTTCAGCTTCTGCTAGTACGGCTTCAACAACAGGAACGGGTATGTCCGCTGGTAAATTAGGAATCGAAGATTCCAGGGGAACATTAGCTGCCTCCACGGGGATAGTAGCATCCTCAGATGCTGCTAAATCAGCAACAGGCGCTTCAACGGACACCGAACTTTCTACAGGAACAGATTCTGCATCTTGTGGGCTAGATTCAGATTCCTTATAACGTAGTATAGCTTCTTGCGCATTGCCTTGAACTGGTACTGCGGATTCTGGTGAGGCATCTTCTACAATTTTTCCTGCTACTTTCAGTGACGCAGACATTTCTGAAGGTGCAGCTCCGGCCAATTTGATAGGATCATGCACAGAAGCTGAAACATATACAGAATCTGGGGGATTTATAGAGGCTGCACCATCCAAAGAAGGTAAAGTATCGACAGATGCTAAAGCTTCCACTGGAGATAGAGCATCCACAGGAGCTGGAGTATCTACAGGTGCTGGGGCATCTACAGGAGCTGAAGCAACCACAGGAGCTGAAGAATCAATGCGAGCTGGAGCATATACAGGAGCTGGAGCATCCACAGGAGCTGAAGAATCAATGCGAGCTGGAGCATATACAGGAGCTGGAGCTTCCACAGGAGCTGGAGCTTCTTCAGGACCTGAAGTATCAGCCAATGCCGCCACTTCTGCGGGGATGTCAACTTTATTAGATTCTTCATTAGTCAAAATAATCTCCTTTGGCTGTTCAGCTTCGACAGGAGATTCTACAATAACTTTTTCAACTGATGAAGAAGATACTATAGGTTCTTTTGGCTCAGAGGCCTCAACTTGTGGTGGACCCAAATCTTTGGGAGGCGTGGTGGGCTCCTTTGGAGGTGACGCCGGTTGCTGGCTAAGTGTTTGCGAAATCTTCGCCCAGATATTGTCGAAAGAATCGGCACCCATGTAGTCAATGTTGCCTGCTTCCCATCCTTGCCGACGGGTTAGCTCATCCAGCACCTCTCGTTGCGTCCCACTCGCATCGGGTGATACACGCGCTAGGTTTCCCGCAACGCCGCTCTGTAATAAAATATTAAATATCGACTGCATTATTACAACTTACGGACAAAGTTGTGCATCTCTTTTTATTGTTGAGTAAGTATAATTAGGACGTATTTACAAAATAGATAAATATTTTGTTTGCACTAAACATTCATTTAAATATGTAAAACAGAATCCGGTGGTTATGCTATACAATTTCACATTAAACTCAAATCAATAACTTTGTTATTACATATCAATAACTTCAGCAATTATCATTTGAAAATATCTAATATTTTGCGATAGTTATTAATATTTTTTATATTGCAACAGATATTTACATTGTTTTTATATAGACATATCTATAAATGTACAAAACTCTATATAAATAGTGGGGTATGGAGAATAGCAATATTTTTTGAACCCCCTGGTTAGCTACCACCCTCAATACCACCTCAACCATTGCTGTATTTACGATAGTCACCCATTCATATGAGGGCCAGAGTATTTTGAGCAGGCACTTTTCACTATCCACAGCTTCATTGTCACTAACATCATGTGGATTTGAGGACAAGTGTTATTAGATAGTCAATAAGAAGTAATTTCAGCCATGGTGAAAGAACGTCCATACAAATTTATTACTTTCTTAAAAAATTCTAAAAATAAACCAGAAAGCCTATTATTTACAATCAATTTAAAAATACGTCCATAAACTCTTGATGTGTTTAAATTAATTTTGTGTTATCGAACAATAGCGTGCAGTTTGATTCAAAAATACGACATGCAAACTACTTGAGCTTTTGCATATTCATTCTCAAACAGTAAATTAATATTTGGGAAAAGGAGAGGTAACATTACAAAAAAAAACAGAACATTACGTACCGACTTAACCACGTAATAAAACATCAGTGACTTACATGTACATGGCCATTGGTATCTACAAAGTTATCCTCCGGCGATGAAAATTCGCAGATAGCGTCAAAGTAAATCGGGCTTCCAGGAGGCGACATTGAAGGCGATGGACTTGGTGTTGGTGGGATTTCGTGAGTACAAATCTTGCGACCTCGCGAATCTATAGTCATTCTGTGCCTCAGGTAAAATCCATCGTATGGATGGCGTGGGATAATGAAATCATCAATATCGTTAATTTCGGTCTCTGAATTGAGACTATTATTTTTTTTCGGAGTTGCAGTTGTAGTACCTTTTAGTTTTTCTTTCAGACGATTTCGTTCCTTCTCATGATCCAAATATAAACAATACACATATTCCGCTTTGTTGCTCAAAGAATGTCTAAATTCTTCCGATCCTTTTAGTAATTGAGTTGACGTTATGTGATTTTCATTAATTTGTACTTCAGAGTCTAATACATTATTATTTATTTGTGGGAAATAACTTTTTTCACCGATGTTTGCATTGTTATTCTGATATTCTTCTCGAATTGAATTCTCTTCTTGTTCATCATTATGAAAAGAAGGAGAGAATTCGTGTCGATTGTGGTTATGAGATTCTAAAATTGATGTGTAGTGTTGGTGGAGTGATAGAGATTCTTGCTGTCTATTGGATTCAGATTGAAATCTGTCAGAGTTTTCCAACATACTATATTCTCGAACTTTGGCATCAGTAGAATCATTTCTGTAAGATTGAACTGAATAATTATGTAAGCTTTGTGCCTCATAATTATAATTACAAGATGATTGAATTTCTGTCTCGTAGTCGTGATGTCCTATGGGGTAATTTTCATGTTGTTGATTTTGATGAAAATCATAATAATTATATGGTTGTGTACGGTCCGGTTGTGAGAATGAATCTTGTGGGTGTGGAACATAATGTGTTTCCGAGCTATGTGCTTCTGTTTCAGTGCTATATGCTTTAGTCTGATAATCGTCTGTTTGAGTGTGAAAATTTTCATTTTGATTAAACAAATAGTAATGAAATTCATTTTCATTAGATGTATAGTGATGCAAATTGTGATGAATTTCATTGTTATTACTTGTATTATGATAAAATTCATTCTGATGTATTGCATTGTGTTGAATTTCTTTGTAATGTTTGTCGTTATAACGCATTTCTGTGATCGGCGATTGCATGTAATGCGGTTCCGTGTAATGAAGTTCTCCTATGTGATGTTGAAAGTTTTGTTGAGATGGTTGTTCCCAAACGTGTCTCCTTATCATGTGTTGTTCGTTTAAATCTTGCTGAAATGAACACGTGCTCTTTGTCTTTTCTGTAATTGGCCGAATGTGACCTCGGTAAATATCCCATGGATCATGAAACTGCGTCATATCAATTGAAGGCACTGTTATTTCTAAATCGTGTATTTGGGCGTCCGGACGGTGCCAATGGAATTCAGAGTCTGGATCTAACACCGGTTTATAATTTAAGTAATCGGATGTTGGCTCAGTGTGGAAGACGCTTTCTTGTGGCGGCGCTATTGCCATGGTGACGTCTTCAACCTCAACCTACAGGTTGAAGTGAGAAGGCTCAATGGGGGTGCATGCACAATCATTTGAATCAAAATTTACGCACAAAAAAAATAACAACTGTGGTGCGTGAAACTTGATTCAACGTATTAGTAATAACAAAAAAAATATTAACATGACGTTAACTAATAAACATACAGTAATGCTTTGGAAAAAACCGAGAATGTTGTAATAATCCAAATGTTTCAAACATTTGAAAATTAAAAAGAAATATGTAGCAAAAATTGTATGTTTACATAGCTAGCGCGGTGATATTTCACCAAAATACCAACACCATCTACTCCATCCCCAGTTCTTAATATGCAAAAGAGGTAAACCCGTGCAAGAAGCTAACAATTTCGGACAGTTAGAAAATGTTAGTATTTTGGAGAAATGTTTAGATTAATGTAATCATTGTGATTTATTAACGACAGGTGCGCAGACAGCAGTACAGTGCACAAGCTAACTTGCAAGCGTGTATTTAATCTATATCGCGGAATATTAACACAGCGTAAAAAAAAATACTAAACGAAAACTTTTGCTATGGTCAATTGAAAACAATTCAAAAGTTGAATTAAACAAAGGGGGAATTGTATAAAGTCTAACTAAGGATGTCTGATTTCACAAAAGATTCTCACCTCTGTAACATGTGATTCCGGTTGTGTGTGCTTGGAAGACATGTTGTATCAGTCGGAATTAAGCCACGAATGAGATTCAATAGTACATCGGTACCTTAAGGTTGTGGTCAGCGCGACGCCGCAGGGAGACAATGTGGTCGCATATGATATTCGATATTAAACCGCGAGTATTGGATCACCATTCACAGCGAGAATTACAATAAATGAAGTAAAATGATATCGATTGTATCATATATCGGTATTATGAGGTTTAACAATTCCTATTGTATCTATTAAACTGGGTTAAATTACTTGAATAAGATTTCTCAATATACTTACAAAATATAATAAACATTTATTGTAGCCGACAATTATAGCAAATGAAAACACAATCGATTCAACTTATGTTATCTTTTAAACGACTTACCATAGTGATATCTAGTTGCGAGTGTACTTGTGAGACGAACAAGTCCCACCATAGTTGCAGCAGTTCCCTGAGGTGTTCCGGAGCGTCTACGCTGCGGGACTCCCAGTTGAATTGCTGCAGCCACGGTTTGGCAGCTCCGATGAAGTGGATTATCTTAAGATTCTGCCCGTAACTAGAATATAAGTAGGTAAACATTATTGCAGACATGAATGTCATCTCATGTATTACCTATCTAAAATATCTATATAGTACAAACAATGGCGTAAAAGCGTAGGCACTTAATATATATACGTAATTAAACATCAATACATGATGATTTTTCTTATTTCGTTTTTATGTTTATGGTCTTGACAAGATTTTTACGCAGTTACAATTTTTATTTTTTTTTTAAAACTGTAATGTAATGGTCAATATAATCGATATCTACTCCAAAACAATAATTTTCATACATTAAATCCGTTGTTTGTCTTTATGCAGCCGTGTCATGCCAAAACTACCAGATAGAAATTTTAATTAATTTGGGTATGATAATAGTTAAATAACCTTTGTTAATATTTATGATACTTAACATAATAGCAATTATTTTCTTCCCTTCGGCATTAATATGTTTAATCATTTATTCAGTTATTAACGCGGTTAAAATATGTAAAAAAAGATAAAGAGCCCCTATTATAAGAGCAAATTCCTAACACTTTTGTGATTTAAAGAATTACTAATGATTTAAGTTTTTTTATAATAAATATCCGTATACCACTCACTATATATTTAGCTATGCTATATGCATACATAAGATAAAATATTTTTAAGAATAACCATAAATTTTAATTAAGAGTTTACAAAAATCGCGGACAGTCATTCTTTTCCTCCTGTCACTTTAGCTGTATTACAGAGGATAAAGACAATAGGTTAAGATTTAAGTTTAAAACGGTTATTTTAACATTATTTCCCAGAAGGCTAAAATCACTTGTGGGAAACAAAAGAAGAAAAATTTTAAAAACATTAAAAGATAAAAATAAAGACAAAAAGAGCGTGATTAGGTTTCTCCGGAGTAGGCAACGCGCTTGCAATGCCTCTGATATTCACAAGGGTCCATCGACTACGATAACTGATCACCATCAGGCGAGCATGAAAAAAGTAAATATATTATTATTATATTAGTTACTTACTGTTTGAGTGCGGGCAGATATGAGTAGAACGCTGCGGATGTGACGTTGTACAGGAATGGCAGATGTTTGCCGATATCGCCGTGAGCCCAATCAGAGAAATAAGAATTCAACAAGCCCTGATCTCCGCCTAAACAGATGAATAAAACGTTTATTTGTTAATACCATAAATGATGTATTGATTGGAAAAAAATCACGCTATATAATACAAAATTTTATTTATAATGTAATAATTCTGTATAAAACAAATGTTTTATTTAATCTTCAGCTTTAAATAAAAAAACCAAAAACCTATTGTTTTCGACATATTATTTTACATTTAACTAAATATTATAACTAAGAATGTCCACCTTCTCAAGTCATATAGCAAAATGATTTTTTTTCCCAAATCGACGTATAATTTTTTTAGAAGCTACTTTCATGAAAAAATAGTTGTGCTATAAGCACCCACAATTGAATATTGTCAATCAACCAGGCAGTAGGAGTGGAAGTTGGCGTTGTGTTGTGATGGTGGTGAACATAGCAACTGGAATCAATTCAAACGATTCCCAGAAACTCACCATCGAAGCTGCCGCGCTCTTGGGCGAATTTGATGAGGCCACTGAAAGTATCCGCGGAGGGCTTGAACACGAATACGCCGGAATTGAAGCAATCAGGCCAACCGACGTCCGGGGCGGCAGACAGCTCCTCTCTCTCGAACAACTCGTCACAATTTTGCACCACCTGTACCGAATTGCGTTGATAACATTTTTTGTGAAGGAAAATCGGTGGCGGTACTACAGTACAATCTGTTTTCGGGGCCATAGATATGAGTCAAGTCTGGAATAAGGTTTTTCAAACCAGCCTGGCTAACTACCACCAGCATCATCAATCCATATATCGGCTATAACAGCATTATTGTGTTTTGGCATTTACACAAAATAGCACACGAATCGCCGGATTCGTGAGCCGTGAATCCTACGAATCTGCAAGTCTTTAAAAAGCTAACAGGGGGTGACATTTTGAGGCAGTTACGCAAGTGATGGGCAAGAGTATTCTGGGCGGACACGCTAATCTACCTATAAACTTAATGTTACTTAATATCACGTGGAAACACGGTCAAAAAATAGCCCATTGTCCATAAAAAGAAACTTTATCAATCATAATTTGTAAAGTCTTACCACGAGCTCAAAGATAAATATCACAATGTATTAATGTTTTATTAAGTATATACATATTTAAATGTTCGTTCTTGCCCTACAGGAGCGCTACTGATAACAATATAATATAAAAACTGTTTTTAACACGATTCAAAAACCTGAGGCTAGTCTATTAAACAACTTAGAAATAGAGCTAATGCAGTACAAAGCAATGTTGCCAATATTGCTTTATACAGCATTACTGAAAAAAGTCGGATAGATAAACATATAAATGTAAACAGAATTATTTATCGAACTTAGTTTCGTTAAAATTACGCATTTCATAAACCTAGTGATAATCCTAATATCTAATATAATAAGGCTCTGACTGAAGTCTGATTGTAAAGTTTAGAATTGGATAGATATAAATGTTTATTTTGTATTAAAATTTAGAAGCAACATTTACAGAAACAATATGTCATCGTATTACATATATTAAGGCACTTTCAATATATAAGAACTGCTAATTTATAAACTTAAATGCATTAAAATATCTAAATTGTCACAATAATACCTAAAAGTAAAGACCTTTTCTATGTAAAGTCAAAAAGTAAAAAAAAAATGAATAAGATAAAAATAAAGAAGATACTGATTGTTCTCATTCTTTGAAGGTTATTGGCTAGAGTTGCGTGTAATAACCAAGATTTGCAATCCGATATTCGTGTGTACCGGAATGTGAAAACATCTCATTAAATGAATTAACGAACATAATGTACGAGTTACTATGCAAAATTAACAACATTTAAAAATAGAAGTAGTAATGCGATAGCGTGTCATCATGCGTCCATAACATGATTATTACGCATAACGATAAATTAAGATACATTTACTCTCAATCGAAAGTCAATAAATTGGATTAGAACGCGCATCCTACATACTCTAATTCAATTTATCGGCCTTGAGCACGCTCGGAACATATCTGTGATCTGACAAATCCAATTAGTTGTGTTTTTTCCAGGGAACATAATTTTGTTCCAATTTATCAGAAGCCGTCTAAATTCAACCGTCTTTCACGTAAATGCAAAAGTAATAATGAATAAATTAATGAATACTTTTTATCTGTACGTGGATAAAGTTTCGTTTGACACAATAACCCGCGATAAAGATGCGTGGTATGTCAATGGAATTCATCGACGCGCTATCACGTCGTTTATTTGTGCGGTACATTGAGATGCTCATTTTTTCCTAGCGTCCGAGACAATTATATAACCGAATGTTTCTTATACGCGATATTATATCTTTAGGCAATCGAACATATTAGAGAAATATAATTCGCAAAGTATAAACGTCTGTCACGTCAGAAAGAAAAGCGCAATGAAAGTGTTTTATGAATTTGGAGTTCATCCAAAACTGCCGGGAAAAAGTATTTGGGCCATGGTTAGTAGCATCGTCATCTCGAGTTACAGAACGACCGATCACATCCGGTAACATTGACTTTCTTATCACGTAAACATTTACTAATCGAAATAGATTAACGACTTTCGCATAGTCATAAATCGATAATTTAAAAAAACTGATGGTCTATAGAAGCATCACGTCGGCTACTATTGCATGTCAAACATTCCGCGTGGTTGTTAGTCGAAAGTTAAACAAGCAATAAACGTTTGCTGAAAGGTGAGCCAATAATAATAAACAAATTTTTATGGGCGTTTCGTTATAATAAACAAACCGCAGGCGTAAAAAAGAAATAAATAAAAAGTTTATTTTAATTAAGTATATATAATAACGTTTTTACATAAGACCCTCCGGAATTTACGCATCTCTTCTGGATGATTTGTAATAAATCACGTTTGTATGACCATGTAAACAAGAATGCGTGCAAAATAATTTATGTAGCCACCTATTGAGTACTGTGCATCGATAATGTGTCTTTATCATCGAGTACTAAAAACAACAATGGAAGACTTCGCAAATATTGACATTGTACGGATCATAATGAAAAAATCTCGATTACACTTTTGACGATAATACTGTTTTTTTCAACGTCTGTACTTATAATTCGAAACAGAATATAATCCATGTGATGACTACATTTTCATATTTTATAATTCTTTTTTTGTGCTAATAAAGTTATTGAACTAAAAAAAATATAGTCTCACGTTATAAGAAGACTAAACATACCAGAGCGTCGGCGTCAAGGAAGACGCACTTGTCGTACTGCGTGAGATTCCAGCAGTGGATCTTTGTGAAGGTGATGCCCAGCTCGGGGCGCTGGAGCAGCGCCAAGTGCGCAGCGTCACCGGAGTCTAGCACATCCACCGTCACCACCTCCGCGAATACAGCACTCAGGCGGTCCCTGGAGTTTGAACAAGAGATATCTACGCAAAATGTTCGCTTAACCTATTCCTATATTATTCCTCCATATAAGTTTTCCATACACAGTATTCATACAGGCTCAAATGAGTGCAGGAAGACAAAACGCAATCTTTACAGATGCAATCACTACGAATAACTGATCCATTGGAGTATTAAAAAAAAATTACCAAGAAAAATAATTCGTTATTGAAACGATTTTGGAGAAAAGTTGTCCGTTTTATAAAGTATTTTTTGTATTTTTTTGTCAAACCATTTTGGTGTGGTGGAGTGCCAAAATCAATTTTAAGTTGTATTATGGTTGGCTATAGAGAAAAATAGATACTTTTGAATACAATTACCTTACCCGAGTGATATGTTATTATATAACACTAAATAAAGTTAATTAATTTCAAGTGGCCTCTCCGTCTACTATCTTGAATTAACCGTAACTTGTGCCGTTATCCAATAAGAAGTAATACATAGAAGACACTTAATGAAATATCTTGTGTATGGATTTACAATTTCTGATTTATTATAGTTTAAATTCCTATAAAAGATCAAAGTTTCTTTTGCTTTACTGTTGTGTAGTAAAAACAAGCAGTAAATGAGCACAAAAATTTTATTCTACATAAAATTATTATTAGAGAAGGTGAGCCCGTCTGCACGCAAATTTAGGTTAGTGGTATTTATTTAATAAGAAATCGAAATATTTAATTATCATGAAGTAATTGCTCTTCAACTCTAAAACAATCAAAAAATAAATTAAACAACCTTTTTTTATCAGTATGGTATCTAACAAACATACGAAAAGTTATTAAATAAGAAAGTAAGTAATCGTCAAATCATCTCGTAATCAGTAGTAGTCGTGTCAAGACTTGTAACCACATATAATTGATTTATTTAAATATATATTTATGTATGGTAGTGCCGTAACTGTTCATGATAACGTATTTACCAAATATATAATAAAATCACAGTCTTAATATAAATTTGACTGCAGCGGACTGTCGTCAGCGGTACCTCATTGCGTCAGTGACGGAGGGTGTGATGAGCACCACAGCAGGATAGGCGGAGCCGGCGCGGCGCAGCGAGTACGCCAGCACCAAGGCACCAAGGCCGTAGGAATCATTTGTGGCCAAAGTTACCCATGCTCGACCTAAAACAATTAAAAAACTTAAAAAACTAAATAAACATAAAAACATTAACATTTAAGTGCAATCTACGCAGCTTAGACGCCTACACCTAAACTCAATAAATAAACGCGGAAATATACTGAAACACCTCATTACCGGTAATTTTGTATATATCCTATTTCCTCTAACCGCAAGTATTATGTGTCAACGTTGTTGTTTACCGGTCTAGCCCACGTACAAAAGCTAAGCGTATGAGCTATGTACTTAATACCGACTGGCTTAGAAAGACTGATTGAATGTAACAATAAAAGATATGGAAGGGCTACCGATTTTGTTTTAAAGTTTGCACTATTATTGTTTTAGTTTGATAGTGTAACATAATTGTATATACTATTATATTACAGATATTTGTAGTCCCAATGATCTAGTAATTAAATCACTGCTTTAGTGTTTAACTTTGTTCTATTCTACCTACGAATGAAAGTTAAAAAGTAGATATTTAAGTACATTAAAGTATTCCACTTTTGTATTTTACAGCTATTATGTAAAACTATTATCGTTATATTTAAACTACAAAACTATTAGCTTCCTGTTCATCAAAGTTCATTTCATTCATTTTTCATTACCTAATTCATTAACAGATATCAGCGAATTTACTCAACTTTGGTCACGGAGTTGTTATTAGTGTCCGAATTTTCGCTTTAATAAGAAGTTGACATTATAAACTAATTGTTAATATCGTATAATAGCATATTTTATAAAGCACGATATATGTGTTTTGTTTGTAATTATAGATATAAGCCAATAAATATTATGAATCATAAGAGGTTTTGAGTATATTTCTCTTTCGTGGTTGAACAAACACATTTATAACGATGCTTACGAATTTAATCACACTCCTGCGCCTTGCCAATGACGTACATACATTTCTAAAATAACATAGAAATCACTGTTTTGGTGGATTACGCCATTCTACGTTCCTCTTGTCTGACCGACAACTTCGTCTCACTGGGTGTAAGGAAGTGCGCAGTTTCTAACTAATGAGACTAAGATGAGAATCTAGATGCGTAGAAGCGCCCGCCAATCGAACAAAATTGTACTGGCACGTGGTCCACAATTGGCTTCCCCATTATGTTTAATAACAACTATACGATATTAATCAAAGGAAACTATATTAAGATTGTTACAACGATTTAACTCATTTATATCTCAATGATTAAAAACTATACACTCCTAAGACGGGATAGATTATTGGCGGCGATATTTTTTTCAATTACTGTTTATTTATAAAATGAAAAAATTAAAGCATTTTATTTCTAGTTCTAATTTTAATTATTATGAAGATTAATTCTATGAAACGAAGTAAACAACTGTTAACAGACAATATTTAAGGTTATCTTATATTTTATAGAAATAAATAAATTGAAAAACAAAATTTTTCTTTATCCAAACTTTCAATTAAATAATTACCGAGTTTTAATCCTAATTGCTCTTTGGCCTTGTACTCACGATTTACTACATACATAATATGTGTCCAATAATATACCTATGAAAAATGTTACAATTAAATGGGTGCAGAAATGTTTATTTACAGTTTAAGAAGGAGGTTTGAATGAAGTGATGAATTATTTATTGATGACATGTAAATAATATTTATACTACTTTCGTATACTAATACAATGCAGTTGTATACAGTTCATTGTGTCAACTTTAGCACAGAGTTGTAAACATCATTGTTCTAAATACACGTCGGAAATATTTACGTAAATATCTGTGGAGCGCGTGGGCCACCCGAGCCACCGTGTAATGGACAAGTGCCGCGCGTTCGGATCCGAAATAGCGCGACACAAATAAAATTGAAAATAAAACTACTGAACGGCGTCAGATATTCGGAGGCGGCTGTAAACGTCAGATTTCCGGATAGCATACGGACATTCCCGACTTTTTTTTTACCGAAATTTGCTGTTCTATAAAATAATTAGGATGTTCTACGCTAACAACAGCACGCGGATCACCAGTTCCGCGAGCCTTGATACCGATAAAGCGGTAGAAGTATTCAATAAGGCTAACAGCGCTAACATCAATCAATAAAAAAGCGAACATTAGAAATTAATATTATTCTGTTCTAATTATACATTTTTCGTTTTAAACCTATGTTTTGCAGTTTATATGTAAGAAAAATCATTGTTAACACACCAGTTTCTCAATTTCTTTAAATTAGTGTTAGATTTTTTTTTTGTATCTTTCGGTGTTTATTCTTGTACGTTTCCTATGGGGTGACATCATAACTCTAAAATACAAAAAAAATCAGTCTAAAAGCATAAACGATAAAAGCACAAGAAATTTAACCGAAATGCTTTCTATACGTCACAGTACAACCAAGTTTATATTTTAAGTAATAAGTTTTGTTTATGGTATAAATTATTAATATTTTACTTGTTTTTCCCATCTTTTCATATGTGGTCACTATAGTGGTTTATGTCGTCGACACATACATTCCACGATAATATTGACTATCCATCTAGTGCGTTTGGTGACGTGACTATTTAAAACAATTCATGATTGCTAAACACAGATCGTGATCAAGAGGATTGAGGTTTTCATTAAAATGTATGCATTTTTACATCTGTCGTTGAAAACTGTAAATAGTTTTAGATGTATTTAAATAGTTTTGATGTTGTAATGTATACATAAGTGCAGTAATAAACATCGTCTATATTCAAACAAAAACCTTTAACTCTTCAAATCATAGAAAAACACTTATTCTTCGAAATACTACATTAATTCGAAAAAAGACAAAGACACTGCAGCCTAATTAAAAAAATACTAATATATTTTTCGTACGCTACATCCGTGTATTTTCTGAATCATGAAATATATCTTAAAATAATAAAAAATCCATAAACTTTTTAAAGTTCATAAGTCAAAGTGATTAATCAATGTAACTACTTTAAAAACATATATGTTAAAAAAAATAACATTATTTTATGTTATTATTAAATAATTTCTCAACCCACTTTTTACCGATAAGGCAATTTAGCATATACACGTATTTTTTCGTGGAGATATTTTTCGATTTTTTGTAACAATAATAATAAATTGACAAAAAAAATATTTATTTATTTTTATCTTAAAAAGTCACGTCAACAGCTTCTTTGGCTAAAAAGTAAAAAAAAAAGATTGAAATAGTTAAAAAAAACGTGTTAAGTATTAAATGCTTATAAAGTTCTGCATTATACAACCAATATTCATTGCGATAATATATATTTACAAGTACATATAGATATAAAATAAAAATGTGTATAATGGCGGTGCCGACAGAAAAATGTCTCCAGAGTTTAGATAAGATTTTAAAAAAAATATTAAATAACATACAATAACATTGAATAAATTTTATAATTATACACTGAAATGTAACGTCATTATGGCTATTTTGTAATTGTCTAGTAATAACGTATATTGAGCGTTTGTTGTCCGGTACACGAAAGAAAAGTTTTTTTCCATAAATGTTATAAATAATATCTGACGTTCAGAATGAAGAAGTGAATAGTTAGATATAATACATCTGCTTCTTTAGATTTTAAATAGATCTACGGTATTTAACAACCGAACCCAATAAGGCACTTGAGAACAGCAGCGCAGGATCAGACGGGAGCAATGTCCCTGCGGTTTCTATTTAGGTGCGGCCGGTCTGGCGGGAAACCGTGCGAGCAGTCGACCGCTAACTTGTACAACAGTGTAATAGTCAAACATACTCATGTACCACACACCTAACTGCATAGTAGTCTTATATTTTGGCAGAGCATAAGAATTAATCATGCGTAAAGTAACGCTGTAGACAAATAGTTACACTACACTTTAATTTACTTTTATTACGGAACATAACATGCGTTTTTTTATAAAAAAATATATACACATCTCTTAAACTTGACAAATACATTTAAACTTTGTATTCATCTACGATGTTTAAATTAAACCCCAATTTCACTAGGGCGTAAAAAATCCACACTTTCTAGCTTCGTACAACTTTGTATATTTCAAAACAATTCAAATGCGTTTCTAATAAGAAAAATTGTGCCATTTTGTTTGTATTGATAAAACCAGACAGAACTCGTTTGCCGTCTAACACGTTTTTGTTAATAGAAATCTTAGACAGAGAAAAATAAATGTTAACAAATAATTTTTAAATGTTAAAATACCTACACTCAGAAGAAATATATGTGAATCATTTGAAAATACAAAGAACGACAATTGTTAACGCTGTACAAGATCAATAAATCTTCATCGGAGGCAGGACAGTTATTACGTAAGGCGTGTTCTTTTACAATTTCTTCGAAGCTTGTATGGCTTGACTTTATTGTTGCAAATTCTCTGTTGTCATTACTCCGAAGTGAAATAAAGGTAATAAATAAAGGTATTGTAAATGTGATCACTATTTGTTTCATTGCAATTAGGTCGCGTGGACTTCTGCGGCTTGTATTGAATATCTAAAACCAGTTAATAACCTAGCCTAACCAATAGATTCCATAATTTAATTTCCACCAATATTTAGTTAATATATGTGCATGCATTTATTTGTCGCTGGATTTATTGAGTAAATTGAAAAATACATGTAATCGAAAGTTCATTGTCAAGATCAAGTCGGTTTAAACAGAGCAAATTGTTATGAATACAGAGTTATATGTAGATACAGAAGTAGTTAGCTGATAACATTAGTCTGTTTACAATCTGGTAGAATTTAATCTGATAACACATACACAGAATATGCATGTGCGTATGAATTGTGACAGTCCATTCATACAACAGTTTGTTCACAGACTTAAAAAACTGTTTTCCTAAAATTTTTCTAAATTTCTAAACTGTCTTTTGTTTCTAGTTATAATTATATTAAATACTTTTTAAAAACTTGCCTATTGTTTGTACGTTATTTTCTGTTAAAGAAATTAACAATGTTACATATAAAAAATCTACTTACCCCACAAGAAAGTATAAAAGTATTTTTTTATTGTTTTGTTTTTAACATGAAGAGATATAAGATTTGCCTAAGTATCTTTTTTTTATTACAACACAAAACTTACCTCGACCCTAAGATCAAAAGAGACAAAATTTAAATTGTTATTACATTTGTCGTAAAATATTCAAATCTACCCTTTACTTGGTATATAATGATTAATAAAGTTTTAATTGCTCAAAGAGCATTATACATTTAATACTAAATTATGAATTTTACGTAATTTGTTAATAATATAAAACTTACTTGACATAATGCCGCCGGGTGCAATTTCGTTCGGGACAATTATAGTCGCCTCTAATATCGTACCACAAACTACACGCGCTTCTCGCGCAGTACTAATAAATGCCAGCAACGTGCGCAACCGAGCAAAGGCACCCTACCGCTCGTAGTGATGCCGATAGTTGCTAACTTCACACTTAATGCTTATAACACCGTATAACGTCACAACTAACACACAAAATTATTCTTCTAACCAAGGCGTGCTTTAATCCTCTAAACTTATAATAAAGTTTTTTTTTATTATTATATTGTAGATTATTGATGTTTGTTAATCATAAAAAGTAGCGTTGAAGTGTGCTTTAATTGACGTTATTTTTAAACACGGAATGAATATGGCAACTATAAGAACAGCTGTTTACAACGATCGATAGATGTCGGTGGAAGTCGCTTTATTTTCGATACCATATATAGAATAACGGTACCCGTAGTAAAATCACATCGCTGCATGTTGCTATAGTTTCTTTCATACCTTACGACGTTATGCGGTGTTCTGTGATTTATTAAATTGAGAATAAAGATCGATGCACGATTTCGGATAAAAAATGTTAAACCCTAATATAACACGGTGGTTCGGGAGTAATATGGCATCGGGCAAAATTCGATATCAAAGACAATAACACTGTATAACGAAAATGTTGTAGGCTGGATAATATCGAACTGTGTTTGTTTTTGGGTGTTTCGTTGGAAACGATGGCTAACTCGCCAACGAGTTTAGAGACGCAAATAGACAGTTTTTTAGAACAGTTTAAGAGAAGCGCCTCAAAAGCCATGGAAGAGAAAATGGAGTGGCCCGACGGATCCTCGCCTGGCGCTGTTGTCAAGTCTCGGAGCAGCTGCTTCACCTTGGATTCAGCAACTGGTAAGTCGACATAATTTTAATATTTTTTATCGCGAAAAATAAATTCAAAAGGCAGTCAAAATTATTAGTACATTCATTTATATATATAATGTAACACATACACAAAGTATGAATTTGATTCATACATTGTATATCTAAATAAATCGAAAATAATATCTGCAATATTACTGTTTCTTTATATTATTACATAAGTTAGCAATTAATTAATCTCTCGTTTTTATTGTTCGAGTTGAACTCATTAGTTTTATTTAAATTCCTCTAGCATCAATTTTCAAGTTTATAGTAATAAATTAATTAATAGTAAGTAATTAGCTTTCAATTAAGAATTGTGATCAATAAATTAAAAATAATCAATACATAAATATTCTTGACAAACCTGGTACTTCCTCGAGAGAATCTGTTGAATTAATAACATATTTTTAAGAATGTTTGAGAATCAATTTAGTATTAAAAAATCAATAATTTATGTGCATAATAACATCCCTCCTATTTATGTTCATAAAAGCTTCTAAAAACAGATGAAATAGATCATTGATTATATCCGAAAATATGATTTAAGGACTTGATGGCGTTTCATTTTAACTATTCGCGTCAACATAAATCAGGGTATTGATCATTTTTACAATACTTTGTGCACGTTAATGTTATTTAAAATTATCAACCTAATAAGATAAGAGGTTGGAGAAAATGTTATTGGTTATTAGAAATTTTCGCTATTTCCAAAAGAATGAATAACTTTTCCAGTTTAATATTGATAACATTTGTAATAATTTTTTTTAACGAAGAGTCATAATTGCGTGTACGTTAAACCACCTATTCGTTACAATCTATATAGTGTTTAAAAACTATAGTTTAAATATATGATTTCTGACTTGGTCAACGATATATTTAATACAATTAATTTTTAAATTGTTACGTTTTTTGTAATTTATCCGTGTAATTAAAAGTATAGTAAAATTGTTTATATTTAAAATACATATCTTCAGAATTTTCATCATTTGACTTGACTTGAGAATGTCTAAGTGAGAGCCACAGCAAAACCTATTTTATTCTGGTAGAACGTGCCGTAACATATAGTACACCTATGATCTTCACATGTACAACGGACCCCCTGAATTTACTAACCTGAGACCACAGGGGCCAAGGGGATACGAACTCGCAGTCCAAGTATGCTGCGTCGCCAACCAAAATTTTGTCGCGGGGAATACGGAATACCAGGCTCCACCTTTTCTGCGAAGGAGAACAGCGTTTAGAACATCCATCACCTCAAGGCCAACTGGCAAACAGGCACCGGCGGGCTTCCTAAGCTCGCCTTAAGGAACCACATAAGGCTAGACCTACACACGGACCGGCCGAATTGGTTTTTAGCTTTAGTGTTCGCCCAAGTTACGGTTACAAACCCCTTCGTCACCACAAGTCGGCAACTAGTTCAAAGCGTTGCTCATTAGCCTCTATTCTTTACACAAAATAACAGTAAATGTTTTGTTTTACGTTATAAAATATTTATAAACAAGTCTAAAAATTTATGATACATTTTTTGGTTTTAGCGAAATTATATTTTATTATGATATAAGAGGTGCATATGTTCGACGATTTTTCGACGCGTATCTTTTAAATTTTTAATCACGCATAACTTTTTACCGAGTTTTCCGATTTGGATGATTCCCATTTTGGTTTGATCTCGAAGTGAATCCAATTAAATAATAAAAAGATACAAAAAATATATTTTCAAACAAAAAAACTTTTACAAGAGTTACTTCATAATTTAATTTTAAATCACATGCGAGCCTACTGTACTCATAACTGCAGCGAAAGGGAAAAAAGTATTATATAAAAAATTTCTTTTCTCTAAAATTGTATACGTGCGCAGCACCGACTGTTGAACATTCGTGCGTTCCACGTCAGTGCGGACCCTCACGATGACCGTACCTGATTAATCTGTGTTTTATATTTTGCTGCGTCTCAATATGAATGTAATTTAAATGACTACTATTTCCGGTAATAGTTGCTGTAAATACATTCATTGTATCTTCGTAATTATATTTATTAGTTTTTTTTACAAAATTATCCATTTAATTTTTATACAAGTAAAATTAAGTTAAATAAGTCTAAGGATAAACTAAGACACGTAAGTTATAAAAATAGTAATTTTAGTACGCAATCAATACAATATGATAATAACAACAAATGTCATTATATCTATCAGAGGATAACATACAAATGCAGCAAACTGCCTCAAAGACGATTGTTGTCTGGTTAAAACTGATAAAACGAAGGGATTATTTGTAAACAATATGTAGTCACATTTTTATCGTTAATAATATAAAATAACTTGTAAATTCAGGCATAATCTTAATAAGTAAACCATGAAACAGTATTTGTGAAAATTATTTATACATAAAAATGTAACTTTTTTATTTAACATTTTTACTATATTTTATTTTAAAGTGGACTTACCCCAGAAACAAAATCTAATTATTAGCAATGCTTATCTTGCTGTAATTTTCCATTTTGTTACAAAATAGCGCGCTTTCTTGTTTAAACATTCGCGCCACTCTTATATGAAGCGTCGCTGCGGAAACATCGACTTCAGCGCTGCGTAGTGGATGCGCACTGTACTAACGACATGTTCTACGGCGTCCTCCGATTTTATTCACGGAAAGTGTAACGCCATATTGCTTCCATGAATTCTGTGAAATATTTGTGCATTTCTCTTTAATTATGACTATAATATGAATATGGAGTGAATTAAAATAATCCACAATCATAGTGTAATCGAGTAAACATAATTTAAAGCGTCACAGATTCTAATTTTACTGGAAAAAGGTAAGTTTTATTCTTTCTTTGGTATGACTATATGGCCCAATATTCCACGGGAGTTCGATCCGCTATGCGATAATGAAACTTAAAAAACGCGATTAAGGTTAATAATTGCACGGTTTTTGTTATGTTTATTTACATGAATTTGAAAAGTTATCGCGGTTTACTTGTAAGTATTGAAAGGTTGTAAGATTTAGCTTTGAATTCGGGCCGAGTTTGCAGTGTCTCATTGCTTAGAGTATATACACCTATGTAAGTAGATACATGTGATTTGACGTGAACGATCGGTTGTAGTGTAGCTTCAAACGGAAGATGTCTTACGAGAAAATGGAGGTGGTGAACCCGGCGGAGAAAGAAGCCAGTGAGGTGTTGCACTCCCTATTGTCTGTGGAGCGTCGTAGCGTTGACAGCAAGGAAGCGATCATAGTTTCTATTCCGTCCGATCAAAACGGTGGAGGCGAGTATGGCGAAAGTGCTCAATGGCACACTCCGGTCATGGGACAACATTCAGTGTTTGAATTGGGTAACTCACAAGCCATGCAGCAACATACTTATAATGGACACCAGGAACAGGTACCTCAAAATTTTCTCAGTATAAATCAAATATTTTCAATAATTTTAATATACAACTTACTTAATAACTCAAATTTTAGGTTCTTTGGCAAGGTCATACAATACAAGTAGAAAATGGAGATGGTAATCTACAAGGCATGCCGGGTACATACAGTATAGAATTTGAAACAAATGTGGACGGTGAAACGGGAGATATGGAAGTAGACACTAAACCGAAGGTTGAGAAAAAAGCTGGTGCTAAACGAAAGAAAAAAATGGCAGAATCAGACAGTGATGAGGATGTTTTTGACAACAAATTGGAAGATAACCCTGCACAGGTAAATTCATTTTCACAATTTGAAAATTTTACTTGTTAAAACTGATGTTATTAATGTTAACCTAAATAATTAAGACTAACAAGAGATGAGCTCAGATGTTCTAGGACTTACATTTTAGCAATTTCCTGTTGTTTTTCATTCTTACGTTTTTACTAAGGAACATACTATGGTTCTAAAAAAAAACTAGAAAACTAAACAAACAAGATCAAAAAGTTTATATTTAATATTTTAATGTAATATTATAACAAGAATGTTCTATTTTGTATCAAACTTAAAAAAGATAATTTAGACTTTTTTTTAACTCATTCATGTGTAAGTACCAATAGAGAACCAAATTCTTTTTCCAAATGGTAATATGCAAATAATACTGTGTTCTTGTGTAAATATCACTGTACATAGTGGATTTATTAGGCCAATGACACTACTCATCTCACATATCAATAGTAGGATGAGTGAAATTAATTACTGTATTGATGTCCATACAATGACAAGTGTCAGTTAAATCTCTTAACTGATATTTGCTATTCTGCTTGTACTTTAATTTATCTGGCCTAATAACATTGATATGCTGAATAATGTTACAATCATGCAATTGTATATAAAGACATTCTTTATTTCAGGTAAAAGAAAGACTGAAAAGAGGCTGTGATTGCAAAGATAATTGCTATAGAGGTCTTAATCCTGAAGCTGTGTATCGTCACAGATTAAATATTGCTGAATTAACAAAAAGTGAACATGATATGTATCTAATGGGTATTACAATGGCAAGCTTGGCAAATCCTGCTGAAACATCTAGGCATAAAGTCAGAAGGAGATTACGAGCATGTTATGTTTATCAAGGGAGAAAAGTATGCTTGGAGGCTTTTCTGTACTTGGAGAATGTGACACATTATCAGCTCAAACGAATCAGACAACATGTAATGACCCATGGTGTTGCTCCAAGGATACATGGTAATGTAGGTAAAAAACCTTATAACACATTCACTCTAGACATTTACAAACATGCCACTAATTTCCTCAAGGAATATTTAAAACAACATGCAAGTTCGCCTAAAGATGTACAACCATCAGGAGAAGGAGGCAAGAAAACAAGCAAGACAGTTATCATACAAGGTGACTCACGAAAACATTTATTTGAAGCTTATAAAGAATATGGAGAAATTTTAGAACCTGGAGTAAAGTTAATGGGCTATTCAACATTCCGTGCATTTATGAAGGATCAGTTCCCTCATGTTAAGTTTGCAACCAAAAAGCAGGATATACCAAAAGATATGGTGCCATTCCGCAGTGGTAAATGTATGTCATATGACAAGAATAAAGACCCTATTAGGATACAACAAGAAAAAGAAAAGGCGGAGGCTAAAAAGGCAGCTATGGAGGCAAAGAAGAAAGAGGAACAAGAACGAGAACAACAAGCTCAACAAGAAGCCCAACAACAGCAGCAACAACAACAACAGCAACAACAACAAGTACAACAACATCAACAGCAACAGCAGCAAGTTCAACAAGTGCAAGTTCAACAGCATCAACAGATGCAAAATCAAGGTCCCCATGTTGTAATACACCAACAGCAAAGCCAACAACAACAAACAATGCAGCAACAGATGTTGGTACCGCAAGTGAGTCAACACCAACAAGTGCTGACCCAGCAAGTGGGTGGTGTCCAACAAGTTTCGCAACAGCACTGTGTACAACCTCTGGGAGTGTCGGAAGACAGTGGGCAGCCTGTGGAAATGGCGCAACAAGTTATACCCCTGGCTGTAGTTCAGCAGCCCCAGCAAGCATATCTTGTTACACCAGTCTCACATTTCCAAACGCGCGTGCAGGGTGCTTGGTACAGACATTGACAGCAGAACACATACCCATCTAAAGTATAAGATTTGAGATATGAATATGTCAATATAACACCATAGTGACGCAAGAGATTTTTTAAATAGCCGCTCGTAAATTTGGCAATAAGTTAGTCGATACATAGGTTTAACACCTTTTCAGTATTGGTTGAAAAAAAAACTGATTCATTGAAAGAAATAACTGTAAGTATAAATTTAATCATATTTACACAATTTATTTTAGCTTTAGCTATATAGTGTATCCTATAGTTTTATGATTTCAATGAGACTATGTAGTTTGGGCAATTTGTTCAAACAGCACATGGATATTACTACATATTTTATATGTAAACCAAACCCGCCTTAAACTATCGCATACTATAATAAATAGATTTATTGACATCATTGCCCATTTCTATGTTTAATTTTAGTTTTGTGTGTGCTCATAGAATATGAGCAAAATTCATTTTCGAATGTGTGTAGACTTGAAATGTTTTCCAGAATTTTATGTTTTGATTTCTTCCTTCAGGGATAATGAGTGGATGTGTATGTTTGATTATCGGAGGAAAACAGTGCCTTTAAGTGAGATGATAAATTTGTTAGACAACTATATGTTCAAGTACTGTTTGGATATTAGAAATAAGGTATTCATTTACACAGACTTCAAATTATAATAATTAGTTTCTGATGATATGTTACTTTTATATTTTATACATATCAAAATTCTTAGCGGAGAGCTTTTGAATGTATTGAATTATTCCTGTGTTACTGTAAAGACTTGAGGTGACAGGTGTTTATGACAATCTTCTATACAGTCTGAACTTGTTTTAGTAAGTAAAGGTTTTTTATAGAAAATATAAGTGTGTTGTAGTTTTCCTATAATATTAGAAGCGTGCCTCATACATGGAAATGTACTATAAGTTCGAAGCTTTTGTTATTTCATAAGATTTTGGTATGCGAAATTGATAATATCACTAAATACTATCATCACTGATTTTTATTATTTATTTTTAAGATCAAAATTGAAATTAAAAGACATCTTTTTGCAAAACACTTGCAAATTAACTCTGCAACAATTGTGTTGACACTTATATTAACAATTTTCTGTTTTCTCACCTACCTCCTCATATTTGGGACCTAAATAAAAGTACCGTATTTTTTGGATTATAAGACGAGCCTTTCTACATAGAAAGGTGGACACAAATTTTGTGTCCATCTTATGGAATTAAAATAGCATTAAAATTGTTTTTGTACAATAAATTGTCTCTAAATTTGAGATGTGAAAGTAAATAGTATTTTAATCCTTTACAGTTGTACATCTCAATAGCTATCATCAAGAGCAATACAAATTTTTAATAATGTATTCATTCATATATCAGTTAACATTTTCCATTTAACTGCCTTCGTAACGCAGATGTTTACGGCGTGCCTCGTATCGGAGAGATCTCGGGTTCAGTTCCGGGCCACATAATTTGTCGAGTTTGAATAGTGGTAGGGTTTTTCAAACCTGCTTCGCTAGTTACCACCACCCTCAATGACAATCGGTCACCAAAATAGGATTGCTGTATTCTGGCAGTCATACATGTGTGCCAAAAGTATTCCGTGTGGACATGCGCCGCTAACAACAGTCCTGTCTTTTACTATTAGGTGAAACAGAAAAAAACAGCCAAGTATTGGCCCATAACTGACAAAAATGTCACAATTGACAGAGTTCCAAGATACATTACAGAGTTAATAAATTTCTTATTGACAAAAAGAATGATTGAATGTTTATCCTTAATAATTTGTGTCTTAAGTAATCACTGCTCTTTAAAATAAAATTAATACCAATCAGTACGACACTCATGTCCTTAGTTAATACGTCCGAAAAGTTTTAAAGAACATTTTCTAGAAATCAACTTATACATTTGAGGTGCGTCTTATAGTCTGTAAAATATGATGAATTGTAATTTTTGTATTACTTAAACGTTGAGACTACCTTAATATATCATTTGAATTTAATATCTGTAAGTTCATGAATTTCATATTCATCATTTTCTTTTGTAAATCAAATTTAATACAACAACTAGATGATGATAATTTAGTGTTTATTTAATTGTGAGGATGGCTTTTATTCCAATACTCAAATATCAGAAAAAATTCAGAAATTTGTTATCATTACAAATTTGAATATTGCGACATTTTAATATTATTATCTATTACTTTGCTTTAAATATCTATTTATTGTAAGAATTTAATATGTACAATAAGGCTAATAGTTATTTACTTTAATTTCACATTTGAAGACAGTTTCAATTTAAAAATTAAAAAAAGATGGTAAAATTTTAAAGCTAACAAGACGCGATCATTTCCATGATATGTGAAAATCAAACTAAGATTTATGAAGATTATAGAATAAATTTTTATTTTTAAAATGCATATTTTCATACAAAGTTTTTATGAACTACCGAACTTCAATCGTGGTGCGAAATCTTGACTTGTTTTCAGTTGAGATGAATGCATTATCTGTTATTATTACGAGTACATAAGTGTGTAATCATAGTTTACTTATAGAAAGTACAGAAATGTGCCTAGAAATTTTGCTTACCCATGTATTTTTATAGTGCAATAAAGATAAACATTATATGATTCGAAGTGCTCACGAGGAAATGTAAACATTTGTGAAGATCTAGATATATTTCGGAGTCCACGGCTTTGAGAATACTTTGACTGATAAATATTAAACAATCACAATTACAATGCGACAGTCGAAGTATTCTACAAGTCAACTGATCGATTCTATTTTCTAAAAATACATTTACGTATTCCAGAAAGAGCATAAAATTTGCTTCGAATCGTAGCGATTTGTTCTTAGCATTATATTCGGCATCTACATATGTTCCAATATTAATACCTTAGGAAGACATAATGTGATAGAAAATAAATTTTTTACGCTAGTATATGTTTTTGTCTGAAACGCAACGATCCTTTGTTTACCTAAAACCCGAAGACGGGGGACGTGATCTGGACCGTGCACCCACGCCGTCCTCCTTCAATTAGTGGCCGGCCGGTGCAAAGTCACAACCGGAGATTGTCTGCCGGGGGTGTGCGATCGTCGCACTCGCGCCGCTCCTCTCATTGGTCTCGCCGTGACGTCAGTTCGATTTAATAAATTTCGCGCCTCGACCAATTTGTAAACAAAAGTCATTGTTTCCACGCCAATCGGTCAGTTTGACGATGGCGACTTAACTTAGCGGCCGACCGTATAATCGTCGTTTAATCGCTGATCTGTTGCGACATATGTACAATATGAAGTTTTGGAAGTGCTGCGGTAAGCGCGGGCATAATACTGCTTTAGACGGTGAGTTAGATTTGTTTTAAACTTATAGCAAATTAGATAATATAACCTTTATAAATATAATACAAACCTAATTTTTAACTGCAATGTTATCGGAACACTACGTAAAACTATACGCGGTGTTTAGTAATTACTATATAGATCAGTAAATTTTACACGCTTTATGATTAACAGTGTTAAATTTCATCCGACGCAAAACTGTCCGCATCAACTGGTATCTGAACGGTTGGGATACTCTCTCTATAAACTCGTTCGTTAAAATTATTGTCGTTATTTACAAATTCGATAACCTTGTAACATTTAAATGACGAATGTTCTAATTATGAAGTAATGTATTTACTGCAACAGGTATAAACTACACCTATACATTATTCAATACTTACAATGATTTAAATGAATAGACAAAGTGGATGTTCCATTTCTAAAACAAACTATAAAATTTTTGTTTGTGTAAGCGCCAATAATGGTAACTTGTTAATAAAGAGTCGAAATTATTGGATCGTAATTCTGTTTTATTGGCTCTACAAAAATGACGTTACAGACATTGTCGTTTTACAGCCTAAAGACAAGTAAAAGTAACCTACTAATGTAAACTTAATATTCTCCTCAAAACATAATTTCGTCTAAATAAGTAACCATAGCGATACTATAGTTTTACAATTTGTGTTACATTATGAATATCATTGCTTTATTTTATCTGTATTCAAATGTTGATGGGCTCGTAATGTTACACATGTACATCGATATCGGTTTACGTAACTTAAACATTTTTTAAACACATCTTCGGCTTCATTGTCACTTAACATCTTGAAATTGAGGTCAAGTGTTAGCCCATTGCCGATAAAAACAACAAAAAGCGGTGTAGATGCTCGTCATCGCTTGATGTATCAATTAAGAAGAAATTAAACTTGTAATGGTCTCGGTACGTTATATTTTGCCTAATAATACCAGTAAAACATTCGCAGTGGCAAAACATAGAATAAAAGTTAATTAGCGCTTTTCAAAATAATATATATGTATATATATATGAAAATTACTATAAAATGTGTTTAAGAAGTTCTTATGGTGATCAGGTTCATTGTTTTTTGCCTACTTAACGAGGCACCATTGTGGTAGCGTTAACAAGTAGGCCTCGTTGACACGGACACGGGCTAGCGTACAGATGTACGCATCGCTTGGGGACATAATACTCTTTTTCCTTTATCCTTTTTGTATTTACAGTTGCAGTTAAAAGCACGTCCTGGGGCATTATGCCGTCGAAGTCTTTTCACTATTTACAATTTAATGATAGTTCTTGAAAATTTTTTATTAGGCAATTAGAATTTTGTTGTGTAATCTATTTAAAATCTAGTGCATGATATTTTTTTTCGTAAATACTTAGGAACTCCAAAGTCTTAAAAAAAGGCGGATGCCCTCATAGCTCGGCAATGGCATACAGTAATTCTTGATTGCTATGCGCGCCACGAAACATCAACTGCCAGCGGCTTTTGTTTGCGCGTTGTCCTTTCCTTCCTCTTGTTCACGACTATTTAAAATTCCGGTTTTCAATATTGATGTCAAGCAAAAGTACTAAGGCTTGTTAATTTAAAATTAGTGAAAATTATTTCTTTCTGTATGCAACTTGAATATGCACGATTTCTTAGAACTAAACTGCTTAAATCTATTCCCTATATGTACAAACAAATCATTTTCTTTCCACTCTTAGTACAGAGAGATTTCTATCGCAAGGAGTGATTGAGTATTATAACAATCATTTTTCATTCTATTAATGGGAATTTACTACACATTAATGCGACAGTCTGGTATATGACTCAGTCTGGTAGTTACAGCGTATTATAAAATGCGAAGGGTGCAAGCTTTGAACTATGGCTTCCCACTTATTTGATAATATTTAAAACTTAGATACGTAAGTAGAGTAGTTTTTACGGTAGGTTTTTTTATTATTTAAAATAACTATGCAAAAATTAATATTAAACGTATAAATCTTAAAAATTGTAATTGGGAATACGCCACGAATACTCTATTTAATGCCCTACGTGCAATTTGTAGCAGTTACGTCGAAATTTATCCAAAAGGATTGTTTGAGATAGGACCACTTCTAGCCTGGTAGGTAATGAATAAATTAGGTAGTAGGCGGTGACGCTTGTAGGAATAGTACAAACTTTTTAAAGTATATTGCGTTTTCTTATTTTTGATAAAGCGTGTATACAAAAAGAAATATTTTTTAGGAATAAAATTTATGACATGTTATATATTTTTGACTGCCTCCGTGGTGCAGTGGTTCAATTCACAGGAGTATATGTGTATAATAATATACATATATATATATATATATTTCCAAAATTGTGATTGTCGATTTTCCCGATCTTAATTATAAAATTTTGAGGTTGCTTATTTAAAAGCCAGGATATTTATACTTTATCTTATAAATTTATTTTATACCCTAACTTTGCTCAGTACCTTTTCAATCCACTATTAATTATTTATATTAATTGTCCGGCATCGTCTACAGCCGCACCAAGTTTACATTTTATATTCTTAACAATGTCTAGCAACACAATGGAGTTCACAATGTGCAGATCTATAAAGTGAAAACAATGGCACAGTACCATATAACCTACGAAGCGTATGTGTTAATAGCTTTACTAGGCAGTGGACGAATCGTATGAAATCGCGGCTACATTTTAAACGGATAAAAGGACAATTAAAACAAAGTATATTTCAAGAGTTAAAAACGTTTTTGTAAATATTAAAATCCAGTGAGTAAATGGAGAGAAAGTGATTATTCTTTAAGTATGTTGTTTTGGTTGAATTCAGTGATTTTTTCTTTTCTGTTCTGCTTAGTGTTGTCGATCGCGAACATAATACAAATGTTCAAGTATTTGTCGGACTATGGGTACCGAACCCTAAAAAAAATATATATATACCAATAATACCCTAAAAAAAATCTAATCAAAAATAAAGGAATATTAATGTTGCCAAACCTGATATCATGTTTTACCAATTTAAAATATGTTTGTCTTGGTTTATTGTCCTTACATTATTATTATTATCATGAAAACATTTTTATTAAATGTTGGAAATCATAATGTATTAAGATTTTCTAGTGTGAACAATATTAGTACTAATGTAAATAGAGCATCTACTACTTGCTCGTTTTATGAAATTTATAAACTCCCAGTTTCCACTTCTCAACACAGAAGTTTGTGAAAATTAAAATAGTTTGTACGTTTATACTAACTAGCGAATATACTACCAACCATTACAATAAGAAAAAAAAATGTTTTTTGAATTTCCACTCCTAAGGGGTGGTGGATGTCATTGATAGTTTTTGAAAAAATTAAGAATGTTCGTTTAATTAAATAAAACTTATTGATAACACCTGTTCCTTTTTTTAAACTCATTAAGAGTATCTTTAACAACAAAAATGAATTATTTTAACAAAACTCATTTCCTTTTTCTCAGAAACATGTAGTTTTGTGCCTGTGGTTCAAGCTACATATGTTTTAAAACGTAGAAAATATCTAAAACAAGTTTTCCTGTGTATATTATTTTTTTAATTATATTTGAGTAAAAATAAAATAATTGAAGGAACGAAAAGTCTATTTCATATTTGCCATATGTACTATAATGTTTTACAAATTTTATTCATTTATATCTGAATACCAAAAGTAGCAAGGATTATTGATATTGGCTCTGGCATAGCGCCATGGAATTTTATTTGTTCCTAATTTACAGGAGCATTACTTGTAAACGTCGAAGGCTAAAGATTTAATGTTGAATTGTTATACTATGTTGGTGAAATTTATAAATAAATAGACGACGACACCTCCGCTTCTTTGGGTGTGATAACTTTTATTTCATTCAATCCCTTAGTCAATAATTTAGTGCTCAATATGGAATCCAACGAGTCCAAAAAGTTCCATTTAAATTTAAAGCCCATCCTCCCCTTCACTTAGGGATGGAATAAAGAAAAATTATTTTAATACTAGATTCCTACATGTCGTAAAGAATACATCCAAATTTCATATCTCTAGAACTTGCGTTATAGGCTTCACATTGATATGTGGGTCGATGAGTCAGTCAGGACTTTTATATTATGTATAAGATATCTTATTTTTGATATGTTACGAGCATGATTATCGTAGAAAATTTTGTGTTTAAACTTTTCACTGATCTGATTACGTTATATATTGTGCTCCCTAAAGACTTGAAATATGTAAATTATATTTTTTTGTATAGCAATTTGTTAGAACCGATAACGCGAGGACCGAAAACTTTATTATGCAAATGAGACGACATCACAGACGACAGCCAGAGTTGAAGATAATGTGACGTCACATCAAAACAGCTCTAATCGCTTTGTTCATTTCGTCACATGAAGATTACATCACGTCTAACGTCGCATTCAGTTTACAGTGGATGTAGGCCGGCGCGGCGGGAGCCGTCAGCCATCCCATTGCGGAAGGGCGCTCAGTCAGTCCGCGCTCTGTCAACGACGAATAGCCGCGCTATTGAATCGTAACGCGGTGCGAGAATTTTTATTTTTTTTTTTCTAAATTCCCGCTGACAGTACGAAAATTGTTACTGATAGTGTCTGTGAAAACCGAAATTTGTGAAATGAAAATACGTTTTGAAGTGCCGAACAAATTGGAAATAATATTTGGACGAGGTAGAAATTTTGTCTTTTTTTTTGTAAATGAAAGATGAAGGACACTAAATACTTAATTTTCAGAAGTAAGTTAATATATTCATAATTGTACGTAACTTAATTTCAGATTTTAACTAAATCAATACTTTTATTTCCTAGGTTTAAGATGTTACTGCATACAAATGATTATAAACATTAGTGAAAGTACCTGTTAATTTATAATTTATCCACTGTAGAGCTATATTATAAATTAACGTGAGGCTTAAATGTTATGATTTATAGACTACCTAAAATTAAACGCAACTTTATTGCAATGGTGTAAAGGTTATATCTTGGTATCGATAAATAGTTATAAACGTCATTCAAATAGAGTAAATATAATAGAGTAATTAAGCTGCTCAAGAATACAAACGTTTGTCGTGCAATTTACATCATAAACATAGCGTGCTTGTATTATTAGCGACTGCGGGAGATAAATGCACTATAAATATATAAATAAAACACAAATGCAAAATAGATATACAATAACATCTAACGCGTTTGATTGATTGTTATTTCTTTAACAATAACTGCTGTTTAGTACGCTTAAATAATCTAGTGATTAATTATAACCAAAATTAGTTTCTGGTCTCAATCCAATGTAAAATACAATATGTACTTTTTTCAATATTACGTTTTTATATTCATAGCCTATCTTTTAAATTTTAATTACTAATGACACTAGATTTTTAACGAATATTACTATTAGTTCAGTAGTGCTTGTATTATTACTTTATAATTTCTAGGTAATAATAATATGGAATACAGATGCAAAAAGGAAACGAATAACCAGAAGAAGTGTTTTTTATGGTCTAATTTATACTATTTAATCAAAATGATGTTGGGACGTAACTTACAACAAATGAATTATACCTATAATTTTCGAGGTGATAATGATAGATTAAATTGTAATCAGCGAATATATGCTGTTAGCTTAAATTCAATTGCTGTGTCCTATCAAATTAAGACACAGGGCAGTATATACTAGGCATGTAATTTTTCATATACTTATATTTTTAATTCCTCGGTTATATATTTTTGAAATAATTTTCAAGTTTGTTATTAATTTTAATTAGGTTCGACAGCTTTCAATATGTATTATATTATCGTATAATTTAACTATAGTGTAATTATACTATTATATGTTAGAATAAATAATATGAAAGCTTCAATCAAGGTGTACTTACACTGTTTTGTTGTCAATTATTATTATTACAATTTTTTGCAGTTTCTTAGCTAACAGCTGGTTAGATTTTCCCTTAAACGGATTTTCTTCCGAGTTGTATTACTATTATAGTTAAATGTAGTTTTTGATATTTATTATTGTTTATTAATAAAATCATTATTTATTAAAAAACATAATTTAATGCAGAACATAAAAAATACGTAAAATTGGCACAAGATAATAAATTTATCATTACAATTTAGTTATGCGGAATTTTACTATTCAAAATTTTACGTCTAGTTTTTTTTTTTACTTTGCGCCGCTGCCATTGTTTGAAGTTATATAACTATTCAAAACCAGTTTTTAATTTCGCATGCTCTTTTTGTTATCTGTAACTAGAGGAAGTTCATTATACCTTCTGGCTTTTGACTCACAATAAGAGACTAGTAATATATTATAATTGATTTTGGTGGATACGTATTTATCGTGTGAAATCTAGTAGTCACGAAATGTTTATAATAATTTAATATTATGTTACTATGTAATGTTATAATGATCAACAGATTATACAGTCGATACTGACTATTTTAAAGTTGTTCATATTTAATCAAAGAATAAAAATAGTCACCATTGGATTGGTTTAAGTGGCATTGCTTGATGGACTGATGGTAATCACGCGGGTGCCAGCAGGGCAAACCCCAACACTTATTACGACCACAAAACAAAAAGAAACGTCTGCAGTGGGCTCTTACTCATCGATATTGGACTGAAGAAGACTTTAAAAA
>DWQX01000028.1:0-82243 GCA_018245475.1 Pharmacophagus antenor
TGATTCAGTGTGAATTATAGTATTGTCAAGTGAAGATCTAGTAAAGAAACTTTGTGAACTATTTGAGTGGTTTCATTCTATAACGTTACCTAGCAAAAAAAATGTTAAGATATGCAGAATACATATATTCAAATATTAATTTTTGGCGTCCAAAATATGGTCATTTGGTATCACGCTGACATTCTCTATAGGCCGCCTGTAGGCGTCCTTCGTAGCTAAAGTTTAGTTTTAATAAAAAAATAAAAAACACCTCGATTCTTAATATGAATATTTATTACCAATATCAAGGTGACTGTCTTAAAATGTTAACTTTTAATTTTCTGTACAACCGTCCCTAATCGCCCCAAACAAGATCGCAGGTGGAAAAAATACTTTGATCCACGGGTGGATAATGGTTTTGATCTCGACAGATGAAGCTAAAATAATGGGTGCCAATCGTCGATCCATGGGTTACCCTCGACGACTCTGAGCAGCTAGCCCACATGGAATATACCAAGGGGTTCCGCCGCTTGTAACAAAGAATACTAGTAAGCCTCCCATTTCGCTCACATACCATGGGAAATACCATAAGGTTCGATCGGAACCAAGGTGCGACGGTACCGCATACAAGCCACACGCGAGAAACAACAACCAAGTCTCCACCAATCAGCGACTTGAACCCTAACCCCCATACGACACATTACTCACTATATTTACAATAGTCACTAGAGCGATATCAAAATAAAACCTTTAAATTCTATCTTACTATATCTCAAAGTCACAAAAACTTAATATAAATTTTAACATACATTAAATGCAATTAATAAAAACCTTACATTACGACAATGAAGCAAATCACATTTTATTTTTGAGTGTTAAACACACTAACAACTTTAAGAAAATGTTATTTAACTTTTTCCACAATTAACATTGTATTAAAAAATAGGAACGAAATTTTGATTACATAAAAATTACCAGCAGTTACATTGTGCATTTCAAAGAATTGATATGATAATCGACCAAAATCAATTGTTTTCACAAATAATTAAAAAAAAATATACATAATTGACTTAAACTCAAATGGTAGTTTTTTTTTCTGAAACATTTTTTTTTTCATGTTTTCCTTTCAAATTTTGCTTTGTTAAAAATTCCTTAACTGTATAATGAGGATTGTTTTATGTATAAAAGGAAAAGAATTTTTTTACAATTATGAAAAATATTAATGGATGATACGAATTCAATAATGTAAACTAGAATTTTTTCCAATCAATCAACATAACAGAATCCTGATTTTTTTTTAACACATTATTGAAGTCGAATCGCGCATTTAAACCCTCTACGACATTCTTGAACAGCAATTTCTTCAGACTTTTATCTTCGTGCACTAGGACTAAACAGTACACAGATGTATTTGATGTAACAAGAGGGGATAATAAGAAAAAATAGCTTTTCTTAATCTATATATACATTAATGTACACAGCCTTGTACTTAACTATTTAAGTTCATTTCACGAACGCCTCCTGCGGTATTTTTCCTTCCGACTGCAGTTGGTTGAAAATGAACATAGCTCGTTGCAGATCCCAACCTGTCTCTTGCAGGCAACTGGAATAAAAAGGTTCATTACATACAGAATGGTATAAGTAGTATATTATTATTGTTTACTGATACATTCATAATAAAAGTGTACTGTCAAACTAACAAACTGCAAGTTGAAATCAATACAGTGAAAAGGACAAATGTAATGATAGTTTGAATAATATATTAAATAGAAACCAACACTCGGGAAGAGAAATAACTACCACACATTTTTTGCAACAACAAATGCAAAAACAATTACATTTTTGGCTATCGAGGTTGACTGGAAGAAATTGTTAATAGTGATGAAATATTCTCCTCGCACCTTTTCAACAATGAATTTCTGTGTGGAATTCATTCCCATGATGTACGAAAATAAAAGTTAGATATGACTATATATAACTCACTTTAAACTCCAGTGTTCATTCATTCCAGTTTGTTGTTCGAGCGTGTTGAGCAACATTTTCTGTTGATCAGTCATGAACGTAGCGGACCCAGAAGCGGTTGGCGCCGAAGGCACGGCGACTGCTGGGGAAGGGGCAGCCGTTTCCGGCATGCACGTATTAAATGCACTATCCTCCTATAAAAATAAAATGTTATAAATAATGTTATATCGACCACTTGCAAATAGCATTTCTATCAGTAGTAAACATTCAACACATAAATAATTAAACATGGGGTTTATTTTAAATCTTTATCTTTGTACAGTACTCGGACTTTGATTTGATACGTCGGGAGTAAGAACGACATATTCGGCTGTATTCGGCTTCCTTTGTTCTTTATCTATAGCAATCGGAGCACTGTGCAACAGAGAGAACGCTCTACAAAACCGAACATAGCCTATCTTTGGCGTAAGATTTATTCCTGGCCGATGTGCCACTTCTAAAATATCGTGTACTATAAATTAGTATTTAATATAAAGAAAACAATTTTTGAATGGATATTTTAATAATTAAAATAAGGATTATGTTGCTCAAATTGATTAGCAATAACATGAACCTTGTTTCTAAGCTGCCAGAAAAGTTAAGTTATATCAGAGGTTATTAACTGGCACTTGCCCATAGGAATATATATACATGTATGTAATTTGTTGATCCAAGCGTTACGTAGCGAAACTCCATGACTCAAAAATACCTAAAATAAAATTTGTAATTTCCGCTTTTTACCACGAATATTACAACTAAATCCTTTCGCTTCTACACGTGACATCTTCAGGTATTATGCGTTTGACTGCACGTACCTGTTCTT
This sequence comes from Pharmacophagus antenor, assembly GCA_018245475.1. Lineage (NCBI taxonomy): Eukaryota > Metazoa > Arthropoda > Insecta > Lepidoptera > Papilionidae > Pharmacophagus > Pharmacophagus antenor. Next base: position 2,804 of record DWQX01000028.1, read on the forward strand.
CCGTGGTGTTTGTGACGAAGAGCATATCGTTGATGATGCAGAAACCGCCCCCGTTGTTCGGTACTATGACGAACGTTCGGTGGAAGGCGCGCATCGGGATGCCCGCGGTCGTCGTCTCCTTGTAGACGCCGTTCATCGTGAGCACAATCATTGCGGGCTGTGTGACAGAGCCAATTGTTAGTATGACAGCACTGCGTAATATACAACAGATAAACTTTTTTGTTAACGTGATATTGACTATATGGTGTCGTTCGTGTGACTTGAGTGACAATAATTTTTATTTTATTTGATTGATCGGCAGATTACTATCGACGGTGGGGGCTAGCCAGGCGTGTTCGAACAAAACCTACGACCGTTCAATCTACTACACAACCGGTCCCGATATCGAACCTATCGAGCAATCTGTGGACGTAGCAAATTTCTTACGTAATTGGTTTTTATGTATACTTACAGTGAAAACTAATAAGTCGACAGCGAACCCCATCAAGTCGTGTGTTGTTTTCGGCAAGTCCGACAAGAAGGACACCACTTGCAGCCTGCCGGTGCGGAGGTACCTCCGTCTTGATTCTCTTTCCGTGATCCTCATCAAGTTGCGACTGTTTGAAATGTACTGATTCAATCTGTATCAAAGAAATACATTACTTGTTTTATTAAAATTGTTTCTTTTTTTTAATTATCACTATATTTTTGTTAAAAGGTATTTTAGAAGCTGTTATTATTATATCATTTATTTATTGTTATAAATGAAGACTTACAACTTGATACTAAAGTACTCTGCGTTTTTGCTTCGTTACCTTATTGTCATAATTTCATAAAATATACTTGTGTATTCCAAAATATATAAATAAAAATTCTAAAAAAAATAATAGTTAGTGCATAGTTTTATTTCATGATCCCAGGTAAGGTACGTTTCGACTTATAGACGGTAAATTTCGTTGCCTAAGTAATTTCACTAGTCACAACGCCCTTCAAGTTGAAACGCATTATCATGTTTGCGCGCCACCGCTCGGCGATAAAAATGAGAGCTGTGTACGTAAGTGCATAGACGTTACCGGTAAGATGACGGCAAAGATGTCTAACATAAGTATGAATAGGAGGAGCATGTGTATACTAACCTTGTTATTGGAGAGCTTCTGCTATCATTGGTCAGATAATTCGCGGCCATAGACATCGTGGCGTTTTCATGGTATGCCTCTAGCAATGGCTGTCTGGATTCGGCATCGAAAATCGCGAAGTACTGCGTGAGGAACTCCCTCACGAGGTCCTGACCAGCGGGATCAATGAGGAACGACTGCTGTCGCGGCGGTAGGTTGACATCTTCGGACACGTCGAAACCAATCGCTGGCGGCAACTCCGCACCGTCCTGAGTGAATCGTGCAGTGTTTGTCTAAGTAGCCATAGCAAGTGCACATAGGTAATAAATTGAACATAATTATGTAACACGTAAGTGTCACAATGGATAATCAATTGTGAATATCTCGAGGTTCAAAATGTCTTCTTTTACAAGACATTTACTATTATTACGTCACGTGTAATAATAACAAAATGAACCTTTTAATGCATTTTAAAAAAAAGACAACATACAAAAATATTCAATATGTATAAATTTAATAATTTATACATATTTAATAGTCTGTGATTATCATTCTACCCATTAAAGTAGGTCCCCTACTTATTAGTTCCGGCAAAAATAGAAAAACAAAACCAGTAATGTTTTGCTATTTTTAACACTTTCAAGACTCCTAGTACACCGTATGTAGTAGTAAATGTTTTACCATACTAATTGCTATAAATCATATTTAATTTGGTTTACATTGAGGCCACGAAAAACCTGTGTCCTAGAAAAACGTAAACACGTTCTACGCTTGCGCTTTCTAAACGTGTCTCAGTAAAAGAGCACTTTTTAAAATTGGAATTTTTTTCTCTCATGCAAGTGGCAACTTTGGAATTTGACAGCTGTCACCTCTGTTTATCACGATTATTAAAAATGGAGCACTTTCCGAAAGAACAACACGTTATAAATGTGAAAACTCATTACAAAAATGGGGAAAGTTACGCTGAAACAGCTCGCAAACTCCGCAAAATTTTCAGCCGAGTAAGTGCACCTAAAGTGTCAACCATTCGAAGAATGGTCAAAAAATTTGAAACTTGGTCAATTATGAATAATAAGAATCCTTTGCGTAAACGTACCGGTCGGTCTCTTGAGAACATTGGTGCTGTAAACGAGTGTCGCCGAAAACATCAATTCGTCATCGTTCTCAACAACTTCAAATTTCACGAAACACAACGCGGCGAATTTTGACTAAAGACCTTCATGCGTACAAGATTCAGTTAACTCAGGAGCACAAACCAGCAGACCACTGAAAGCGCCGGCAATTTGTTCAATGGGTAATGGAGTAAAGTGAAGTCGATACCAACTTTTCGAAAAGTCATTTTCTCCGATGAAGCGCATTTTCATATCAATGGCTTCGTAAATACACAAAATTGTCAAATTTGGGACTCGGAAAATCCTCATGCAATCCATGAGAAGTAAATGCACCCACAACGAGTATATGTCTGGTGCGGATTTTGGTGAGACGGAATGATTGGACCTTACTTTTTTGAAAATGAGGCCGAAATTGCAGTGACTGTGAACGGCATTTGTTACAGGAATATGATAACGGACTTCTTGTGGCCTCAACTGGACGGCATGAATCTGGACAACATGTGGTTTCAGCAGGACGGCGCAACGTGCCACACCGCGCATGAAACAATGGACTTATTGCAGCAACGATTTCCAGAGCACATTATCTCACGAAATTCTGATGTCAACTGGCCATCAAGATCGTGCAATGTAACGCCGTGCGATTTTTTTCTATGGAGTTTTGTGAAATCTCCGGTTTATGGGAATAAAACCGAAACAATTCCTGAGCTCAAATCGGAAATCCAACTCGTCATCGGTGAGATACATCCACATCTCTGAGCAAAAGTCATGGAAAATTTCAAGAAAAGAGTAATGGCTTGTCATCGGAGCCGTGGGAGTCATTTGCCAGATATTTTATTCCATACAAACGGAAGATGTCTTCTTTAGAATGCAATAAAAATATAACAACTCTATTATAAAATATTTGTTTTTATTTTAAAATGAAAAAGTGCACTCTTACTGCGACACCCTTTACTACCGGGATTTAGTACCATATTAGTTGCTCAGTTTACTGGAATACGAAATTTTTAATTTTCTTCAAATTAAAAATCGTTTATAAACGGTTAAAACTAATCATAGATTAACACTGAACACCACGGTGCTCACCGGCGACAACTAACAATTTAAAATGTAGGCAAAAGTCAACGTGTTAAAATAATAATAATAAATGGATATTTTATTATTAACATTGTTAATCCATTCGATCATCGGATGCACATCGAGTGAGAAAATTTTATCCAAAGATACGTGAATGTAAATTATATCAATCAACACTCGGAACGATTGATAGTTCCTCTTAATCATTCTGTGTGAGTTATAATGTAAATAGGCTTCGAAATAAACAAACGTTTTATATAAAGAATCAAGAATGTTTGAAAAAAAAAACCTCGTCGTCTCGACAAGTTAATATAATAGCGAAATGTTTAGCTCTAGAGCAGATCATTAAAATATATAAAAAGTTATATTTAAACATGTTAACGGATAGAAATATCGCTCATCGAATAATATACGAAATTCGATGGTGTATCAAGTGGTGTTCGACGTGTTAATTCCTACCGTAATCGCAAAATTCTTATACACGAGCTCTACTTACCAATCGCACGAGTTTGGGGAACTTCTTCCGCATATCACTGGACAAACAACATGTGAACAGGTGAAAATAACCTCTGAAACTCTTAAACACGTATTAGCGAAAATAAATCAATTAATATAAAATGTAAATAATTTCCATTCAGTTTCAAATGGAATACCAATTTAAAAAGTGGATTTAAAATTTTTTTCACCATCCTATTATTGATTTAATTACAGAGGCTACTATTAAGGTCCATTAAATCACTAAGAATTTGTATTAATAAATAATCAAACCTGAGGAATAATATTCTTGTGTAAAACTTCAATATACACATTTTCTTAGTAATTTATTGTAGCAATTATACAGTAGCCCTAAGAATTTAAAAATACCGAATAGTAATAAAAATGCTTCAATAGAACAAGAAATCAAATTTGTAACATGTAATGATTCATAAACGTTTTTTTTATATTTGATAAAATAAAAAAAAACCCTAATGAATCAAAATTTAAGCTTTGATTTCATATAACTTGATAACTATTTCATTTAAACAATTATTATAAAATGTATGTTCAATAGTACAGAGTAATTTAAAATGTATAACAATTATTGTTAATCACACCTTTTTACGAACTTGTGGCAAACATCAATGAAGCTAAAGAATTATTAAAGGCAACAAAAACAATAGTTGTTATAATATTTTACAATAAATGAAAATCGTTTTTTTTTGTGATAACAATATATAACATTTTTCTATGTATAATAATTAACAAAGACAATAATCATGTCAGAGTTGTACAACTGTAATAAAGTAAAAAAAAGTGTAGTAATACAATAGTAATAAAAATATAATATAGTATAATTAACACTATGCCATCCAGTGGCACCATATTGGAGCCAAGCGAAAAGTATTGGGCAAATGAATTTTGAGAAAATTAAGTGATATGACATAAGCTATTACTGATGAGAACTGATAATGGGGTTAGTAAACCTTAAAGAATTATATCAGAGTATAATGTCAAAGTTGAAGGGAATGAACAAGGTATTCTGGCACCCTAGTCATCAAACAAAAAATCTTCATTATATGTGTGGATGGCAAAGTGATAAGTCTGTATAGGCCAACAAAGTATACATTATGACCAACATGAACCAATATTTGGGTCACCAAATTTCACACAACTATATATAACTTTATATTTCATAACTCTTAAGTGGACATGTTACTGGAGAGAGCTAGCATTTATAGATAATAACAATACATTTGTGAGTACTAAGACATCTTGAAAAAGTTATCAGTGAAATGATGATTACAAAATTTTGAGTTTTTAATATCATATATAAAATGCACTTAACATACTGGTGACTGGTAATTTTAAAGAAAAATTAATATGTGTTTATTTAAATTATATTGAAATCATGTTTAAATATTTGTCTAAAATGCATTTTGCAATTATCATATTGGTTTGGATTTTAAAATTTTAAATTGTAACTCAAGGTTGCTAATGACCAGTCAACAATGTGTTAAAATAGAAATAGATTTAAATAACAAAAATATTATATTCATAAACACACTATGATAGATATTATATAGAAATTAATGTACAATGTGCACATATTTCTGAATAATTTCAATGTCATGGTAAATTATTATTATTTTTTTTAATAATGGAATATAATAGAATTGCCATTATTTTGACATGATATTTTGGTTTCAAACATTACCATCCCAATCAGAGTGCTCCATTCACACCTTCTATGCAGACACATAAAAAGCACCAACTAACAGTGAACTAAACAGATTAGTACTCATTCAAAACACGAGCTAACCTTTTTGTCTCCAAGGCTTCCAACTCTTAGAACATTGAATTAAACCATATTTGATTCAAATAAATATTACCTGACATAAATATCGTGATCATTAAACCTATTCTGCAATGGGTTGCCTTTGAGGTACAATTCCACAAGTGGTAGAGATTTTAATGGGTCCAGAGATCCGAGGAATTGAATCTGAAAATTATCAATCAAGACATGTTCGCTTAAAGTCACATTATATTATTAGGAGAAATAATTAATTAATCCAGTTTATATAGGAATTTTCACTTAATTGCAATACAAATTGTACTTACCTTCAATTACCACCTGATATTAGAAAATGCAAAAAAATAATAATTACCCTGTTATCACCTAAATATAAAATCTTCAAATTTTTTAATTTTGTTGAGAGTATCTTCAGGTGCTCCAATCCGTGAAGTTTATTATCATTAAGATTCAATGCCTCAAGGTCAGGTATATTTTCTGCTATTATATCAATAGCTGCTAGCATGATCACAGGCCGGAAAAGGGCACAAAATACTTCTGACAAATCTGTGTACAAACCGAATCATAATTTTATCATTATGCAATTTTTTTTAATGTAAATCACAAAGCAAAATTTGCAATACTATTTATAAACAAAATCAAATTATATTAAATGTTTGTTTCAAAAACAAACACATTCTACACTTAAAAAATTAAATAAATATTTCTCTTTATTAGAAATGAAGAACAAGTGAAAAATTATTTGTATGAATTGCTGTTATTTTTACCAATTTTATAAGCAGGAAGTATAGGAACAAAATATCATCAGTTTTGTTAAATAGTGTTATAATCATAATTATAATATATTTAAAAAAAAAACTTAAGAATTCCTTGGTGATGAAGACAAAAAATTAAAACAGTTAAAGCCCACTGCTTAAATAAACTAATGTATGTAAAGACATTAATATAATAATAGTTGTTAACTGAAATAGGAATAGTTTTCCTATTATGATAAGAAAAAGCTTGTTCTTTGAAAATAATGAAATTCATCATAGACATTTGTGATATAACAAATATTCACAACAGTATTAATATTCTTAAAAACATAATGCAGTTTTTGCAAATGTATTTTCCAATGGAAAGTAATAATTCATAAAATAACAATGCCTCTTAGTAAGTCGGGATTTGTTTGATCATTTAGCAAGTTGACACCAGCTTGACCTTCTTGGTGGATCACACAAATCTGTCATCAGGCAGTATGTACACTATCGATATACTCAGAATCTTGAAAATCTCTAACAGTAAATACTTTAAAATAACAGCCAAGATTAATACACCATGAAAATATAGATCACATTGTTAATATGAATTTGTCTAACATTACTGTTTTCTATAAAAAGATCATCGATAAACCTTTTATGTTCGACTATGTGGTGAGAGTCAATATTTGCTTTTGCATATTTAATAATAATCTGTCATAATAATGTGTAATAGAAAAATCACAAGTTTCAATTTAGTAGGATACAGAGGTAGCTTGATATAATGATAGATATATAAACCAACACACCTGACACTGAATATTCTCTATGTTAAATATGAAACTAACCTAACCTACTAAATGAATTCATTTACCTGGATCAGCATGAAATTTAGTGAGATCCAAAGCTTTTGTAGCAGGATTATATCTTTTAGCCATTACCACCTTCATTTTTTCTTTCATCTCAGTATCTACATTAACATTAGGGACAGTGTTTCTTACAATGACCACCAATTTAAAGCCATCTGACATAACAATCTTTCTGTCAGTATGAAACAGCTTCTCTGCAATTTTCACATCATCCACATAGAACACAGCAGCATTACCATTTATCTTGTAGTAATGTGGTATAAATACTTCCGGCGCAATGTGATTAAGGAGAGCTCTCAGTACAACTTCTTTGTCATGTTTTGCTGCATATGGTATAATAATTTGATACCATGGTAACATTCCCGCCACAAATCTCTTCTTGGGTAATCCATGGGGCCTAGGTGCTGGAGACCCAAGTCGGCCTCCGCGACCTCTAAAGGGTCTTCTCGGTCCCTGACCTCCAGATGTACCCATGTCAACATCATCATCAAGAAGTAATTTCGCTGAGTTTTTCCATGAGTTAAACTTATTTTTCCCTTTGTTAGTACCTGGCTTGAAACTAACACGCCTGGGATTATTAATTCGATCATCGTGTTCTATAAAAAGAGTACGTTAAACTGAGGTATGCCAATATGTTGGAAAAACCATATACACAATAATTTTTACAAAAAAAACTAAACTAATCAATAATTAATTCGTAAATTATTTCAATAATAACAAGTTTATAAGTTTATAGTTACCGAAATGATCATTATCCGCTTTCCAGTTCCTCATACGACCTCCACCACGTTTAGGCATGTTAAAAAATGAATTTAACAACAGTAAATAGAAGAACGCAATAGAAACTTTATTGCTATTAGCAATATTTACAAATTTTCCGTTTTAAAATTCGATCACTGTATTTATCAAAATAAATATAATTTATATAAATACAATTATTCGTTTTAATGACGCATTTAATCTTTATAACGCAAAGATGGCAATAGGTCATGAATTGTCTATGGATTGGAGCCAGAAATCAAAAACAATAGTGACAGTATCAAAAATATAATACCATGCAGCAAAATATTATAGTTCGTCACTTTTCTCCTAAATATAAATGTATTGCTATAATTGCGACTTCTGTCACCTGCAAATTTAAATAGTTAAGAAAACAATTTTAAATTTCTAAAGTTACGTTTTCCATCAATTGATATTTATAAAAAATATAAAATTTTGTAAAATTATCAAATCTCTGAAAGCCGGTAGCTTCATATAGATGGAAAATAAACTTTTAATGCAATTATTAAATAAATACTAGATTGTTTTTAATATTTATTTAAAGTTATAAGTAAGTATTGAATGGCATGTGATTTTTTTTTTGGCGAAAAATAAAGTCCACTAAACTACCTTAAAAAATGTGATAGGTTCTTTAAAATCTCAAAAATAAATAGTCTAAAACCGTCTACAAATTAATTCACACCGAATGGTCAAGTTCCTACCCAATATGTTTTATTGTAATTTACAGTGTTTGTAATCGTATGCATATCAACAAAAAAACTTTAACTTTTATCAATTGATTTCATGCGGTTGGTTTATATTACCACATGTAGAATTTTTATGAAGTTTTACAGATGTTATAAAATAAATATTAAATAAGCACTTGTACACAAAAACGTTAAAATAAAGTTTTGGATATCGTTTATAAAATAAAGTGATGGACAATTGTGATACAGATACTGGAGTTACTAGAGCATTTTCACTAATATTTTAGTTTATTATAAAATAAAATTTTTATTATTTGAAAAGTTAGTGCTACGTATTAATACTTTCAATTGCATTGTTTTAAATTTTTCTTTTAGTAATTAGTTAAAATTGGGGATGTACATAAAACTTTTACTAATCCAATATTTTATTGCCAAATAAACGAATGTGCAAAAATCACAGTGAAATTAATAATATAATTTACGTGTATGTACATATTAAAAGTAGTACTCATAGAAGTGTGGGAATGTTTGTATATGTACTTAACATTACTTATCTTAGTTAAATAAAAAATATTTGCTGAAAAAGTCTGCTCGCAAATTTTTTTCGGTCAGGACTAATTTACGTAATGAATTATCATAATTATGATCTTTCAACTGATGTGTGACTTTATGGTAATAACTATAATTTTATTTTTTCAAAATTATATCAATTCTACAAAAGTTTTCAAAATTCTACCAAAGTGTTAGTAGCCCTGGCACATTGGAAAAGTTTGTCTATGGTTAAATTATTTTTTTTAAAAATTTAGGTTTTATTTTACAAAAAAATATTATTTTTAGTACTAAAATAACTCTTAATTTTAATCCATTTACGTGTAAGTAATATTGGTTATATTTAAAGTCATTAAACTGTAGAGATAATCTTAAAATGGAACGTAGAAGAAACCATAGCGTTTAAAAATAAAACGACCACAGACAAAGTTAGTGTGCTTTTCATCGAGTCTGCCATGTTTTGTCCTACTTGTCGCGCTTGATCAACGCGTTCGCGATTTGTGTTTCAAAGTACTATTTTTCTGAATGTATTACGGGCTGTGTTTTGTTTACAAATAGTGTAGTTTATGACTTTTTAATTAATTAAGTGAGGCTTTAAATCAAGCCTTCACTTTTAATACTCATGTGAATAATGGTGTATAGTTCGTATTTCATAAATTTTTGAAACCGTTCATAAGCTTGCAACAGTTTTAGTACGTATTGAGAGAATCCGTCGCAATTTTTCAAAACGTTTGTCCTGGTTTGCCGTGGAGATTAGCCATCAAATTGGCTCTGTGACGCAACCCACGTGCACATAATACAGCAAGCATCTCTCGTGCACATTTGTTATTATTTTGTTTGCGGCTCGCGAGATCGTTTCGAAGCCGCGAGGATCGGATCGGATCGAAGAAGGGAAATCGCGTAGTCTGTCTTGCTCCCTCGCGCCGCGTTCCATTCTGTTGCATTTTTCCATTTTCATTTATCGAAATAAGTTTTTTTTAGTCGGGTGTGCATGATTGTTTTCGTGCGAGGATAGTGTTTGTTGGTGGTGCGGGCGCTGTGGCAGTGGCGACGCACACGTGACGCGGGCCGAGTGTTTGGGTGTCAGTGGTCGGTCGGCACGCGGAGTTGGGCTGCACTCTGCGGTGCGGCGTGCGTCGGAGGTGATTCACCGGTCGGCTTGTTGATCGTGCTTATTTACCCGCGAGTGCATCTGTAGTGCGTGCAGGAAGTGCAAAGGCATGTGTGGCGCGCGTCGGCGCCGATGACACCGCCGTCCGGGGCGACGGCGATTTGAAACGGTGAACGGTGTGACAGCTATGCGTTTCGGGTTATGAGTGTGTGACAAAGTTGAAGGTTGCTGAGGACACTGGAGCCCCTAGACGGAGTTGGGCCCGCCGGGGCGGCCCTGGTGCTTCTCGGGGCTCCTCACGAAGGCAAAATGGCTGCGTGGAACCGCCACCACCACTTCAACATGCTCATGGATGAAAATGCCAAAAACAAATGTAAGTTTTAAATAACATTTTAAAATTTTTAAATCTATTTTCCTGTATTGTTTGCTAAATTAACTGTAGTTTAAAAGATCTGATTATTAGTAGTGAATAATAATTTTGTGTAGTTAATTTATATCATGAATTCTTAGTCGTCAGGACATTTCTTTCTAATAATGTAAAAATTTTCATATTTCAACAAAATTTGTGGTAATTTCATTTTATTATTTTAAATTTATAATATAAAAAAAACTTAAATCCAAACTATAAGTACGTAGGCTTCTTAATGGTTATAATGAAATAACTGTATTAAACAAGCCACTATGTTAGTTATTTTAAATATGAAACACAGTTCTATGATGGTAAGCCATCACGAGATTTTTAATTTAATTCAAAACAGCCGACATTAGTAAGTTTTTCTTGTGTCAATGCATAATTTTGATAAAGATATTTTAAAGTACCTTAATAAGTTACGAAATGCTTAAAATGATTTTATAGGAATATTTTAAAAATAAAGTCCTACATGTTTTAAGATACGATTATATTGAAGAAAGGTACTGTCGTGTCGTAAATAACATATTATTATTTTGTTTTTAATTATACTACTAAAGAATAATACTCTTCAATACCCTGCTATTTAAATAACATCGTATATTATATTACAGCAATAGAAAAATAATTTGTTTGTAGTAATTTCTCATAATAATACAACAATTACATTCTATTAACCCATGAGCGTGACGTTATTAACACGCGTCCTTTTGATGTAGCCGATTTGTTTTGTAAAAAGCGATATAAGCCGATAAAAGCGCAAGTGCATTGAATTATATGGACCCCTGATCATTAGCCACAACACAATTTTCCATCCTATCAGCTCCTTTAGAGAGCCGTGTACACAATTGGAAGCAGGCCGGGTATATCCTGTAGGTGTATGTTATTGGATGCACACGGCCCTTCGCGTCCCACCTGCGGGGGTATGCGGTGCCCTACATCCCTTTGACCCGATTTTCCACTGGCATTTGACTGGGGTTGAGTAGCGGATCAGATCGGTTTGAATGACCGATTTCACGTAACCATTTCACAGTAAAACCTTACGAGACGTTTTATTTAATCAACCAATTGTTATAAACATTTCAGAAAATATTTTCTTTTCCCAATTTTAATTTTATCCGATATAAACATGTCCTAAACATTTTATATATTAACGAAAGTCTTAACATCACGGTTACTCAACCGGAAAACAAAGATTGTTTTACGACATAATTTGGAGTTTATTTCGGAGCGAATTATGATCGCTCCATGTCGCCTCGACCCCAAAACTGCTTAACGCGCGACGACCGCCCCAACCTTTAACCTAATTCCACGTTCAACCCTCGCCGATGGGTACTTGCATTGATGCTTTTATGAGATAACAAGACTAGTATGTCCCACGCTTTAGCCGGAGCCTGACAGTATTCAATTGGTATACAATTATGTTCATCTTGCAACTCACATTTGAAGGGTGAATAGATTTATTATAGCTTCGACGATAATACGGGCTATAGGGGTACGATGTACTGCGGGAATCAAGTTATTTCCTTAAAAGTTTTTAATCGTTTTGCTGTGACCATTGATATGCTTAATTAAATGTATTTGATAAGTATAGAATTTTATATACTTATATGTGCAAATAATAGATAGAGTTAACAATATGTGTGCCGCGAGTTTTGTCTCTTCCCACGCACTTGGCACTGAATTGACGATCGTTATATTCATAGGATACCACATAAATAACACAAAGATACTGCTCTTGATACCCAGTCTCTAGGAAATGGGTGGTGATGTGCAGAGCACGTGATGCAAATCCTGATGTCATAGCAATTCATAGATTACTGCGATCACTTACGTTCAGACAGATTGTGCTACTGTTTAACTTTATGAATGTTAACAAATATTTTTAACGTCATATATACCCAAAATTCGAATTTGTTAACAGCCTCATTTTATAATTGTATATAGTAATTTAAAAAGTTAAACATTTGATTATAAATTGAATTATCAAATAGATGACAGTTTTCATGGTATATAAATAAGAGATTTAAATAATCAATTTACATACGACGTGCAAATTTAAGGTCAGGATCAAATCCGCCATTCAGACATTGTTATTGAGGTTTTATTCTACCATAAGCAAATAGCGATAAAGAATGTTGTAATTATTACTATTATCTTTTAATAAACGAATTTGGTAATAATTAATTTAAGTAGAAGTTTCCAAGATAAGATATATTTTTATTATTCCGGTTGGCGACTATTGGGCTAATTTGTGTGTATGTTTGTACTTTAGATATCAATCTACTATTATTATACAGTGATGGTGACAACTCTAGGAGTGCCGAATGTTTACAACGGTGGGTGTTTGCGTCGTGAGTCTCTGGAGCAACATTTTTGCTCGCGCGATCAACTTTCATTTAGCGTCAGGAGGCTGTCGCTATGCGGATGCTGGCCTCACGGTGTGCTGCTATTAAGCCCAAACGCTCGTGCACCGACCGCCATGTAGATGCTATCGCACTCTTTGGAAAGTAAGAGACTACGGTTTACTTCGGCGTTAAATCGCTCTCTCAGTTTCATTTGTCCGTTTATAAATTCTCGATACAGTGAACTATTTTGCCTATTCGCTATTTGCTATTTTGCCGTGGTACCACAGACTGATTCAATTTGAAAAAAAAAATAGTTTTTAACTCTTTTCATCCTTTATACAGCTTAATTATAATTTTGGTAAGATTACATGGCGTCACGGTATTAATGTTAATGAATTATTTTAATTCAATTTGGCAAAGTGAAAAACAATAATTTTATAATGACTATTAATCGTGCTCTGTCAGTAATAGTGGTGTACGTATAGGTAAATACTTTCATTTAAAACATGGTAACAAGATGGTTAACGGTAACGAGTTAAGTGAGCACGTCTCGACGGAAGCGACTCAATCCCCCGCGACGGTGAATGGTCACCTTTCTCCGACACACAGTCTAGACGACTCTGTTTCGACCCGTGAATGAATTGAACATTGGAATGCGGAACGACAAATTTTTACAATGATTCATTGCCCCGTCGATGCGTTGGCGTGGTGAAATTATTTAGATTTATTAGAAATTTCGGTCGTCATTGGCTGTGCATCCATATTTGAATATTGGCGACCTTCTCGTCGACAAGCGAAATGCAATATTTCCTTTTAAGTTAAAGTCATGAATATTTAAGTTTTTGTTATTTGGAAGTAACATAGTGGATAGTACTAGTTTAGCCCATATACAAACACGGTGTTCATTCATACGGTAGAATTCTAGTGATCGATCCATATTTAATAGCTGTGAGACTTGAGAGGCTATGAAAACAAACAATGTTAAAAAACTGGGTTTACTGTAGACTTAATTTATTTAACAAGAAAAACTGTTCCAAGCAACTAATCTCTATCATTTCTTTAGCCAAGAATGGAATTAATATGATGAAAAACAGAAGTCGCGCTGCGTACTTAAAACGAATTTTTTATCATTGTTTTGGAAAGAAATTTAAAAATTGATATTTAAATTGGTGATTGTAGTCCAGTTCTATTTGCACGATTGTCAAAATTCAATAACAAATCGTCTGAGGCGCTTCAATGAGAACAATGCGTGGGCCACGTGGGGGTATTGTGTCCTTTGTGGGCATTCAGGTACACTATGCAAATGTTAAGATTTCTCCGGCGGTCCGTTCACAGCGGACTCGACCCATTATATTTGTTCTCGAGGTTTCATTGCGCACCCGACATTCATTTGCATTTTAATTGCTTGAAATCTCACTTACACATATATTTTTTTTTTTTTGCGAGGCTCTTGCTCTTGTAGAGCAGAGTGAATTAGGAACAACGATTGTTGAATTATTCTCAATTATCATTTGATAATGAATTACAATGACACTCATTAATTTTATTTTTTAATAGAGACAAGTATAACCTAGTAAGTTCCTGTATAATTAATCAAAATTTACAATAACCGTGTTACGATTGTGTCCTGTCCTATTAATAAATAGGAAAGGCACAGGAAAACTAGTCAAGCTAATGCTGGTTCCGTAGTGTTTAGTTCCCAAGATTAACGATGCAACTTAAACCTGCTTGATTGCCAATAGATACAAAAGGACATTATCTCGATTGTAGTGTTTTACATACGCGTGTAGTTTAATAAAGTCATTTGGTTACCGCCATTGCGCAACAACAGTTCATTGAAACGATTATTGTGTTTTATTGTGATTTTAATACGGCTCGTAATTTCCGCCTGTCACGAAGGAAAATAAATACTCGTTTAAGTATTATTGTTAGCCGCGCTACTGGCGAGGTGTAACGAGTCAGCCCTAAAGTGCCCCACGGTGTCGATGACCGGCCGCTAAGGTTTTTGCGCGGCCAGAGGTGGTTCATATTTTAATAACTGAATGTATGGAAAGCATCGGATAACGGTTGTGACACCGGCGCGGGAACTCCACAGGTGTACACGACGTGAGCTGATTAAAAATTAATTAATAATATTTATTGCCTTAACAAAATGTTATATTAATTAGGATCATTTCTATAATCACGGCTACAATTCTGGCGTATTTTTAGTTTTATGGTTTCACCAGAACATTTTATATCATTATTGTAAACAGACAAATAGGATGCACATTATCAATTAATTTAAAAAAAAACATAGTTAATACAGAATGTTTATAGTTATTTTAGATGTTATTCAAAGAAAAAAGTTCTTAAACATATATTTAGTCGGATTATTTTATCTTCTCATAGTTAGTAAAAAATTAAACAATCCAATAGAAATTGAATGAATGCACAGTAAATTTATTGCTATCACGATTTTAAATGTTTTATTTTTAATTTCGATCAGGTACTAGTGTTATTGCGACCTTCACACCTTGATGTTCATTGCCCTTTGTTATTTCGAAATTCGATTTGAATTACGTGTCTGCTTGGACAATAATAGTCGTCTAATGGACGCGAGAAATCAAGCGTCGTCTTGGTCCGCCTAGCGAGGTAATGGACAAATTGCGTAATGTTTAATACCTAATTGCAACTTTTAAAGTTACCCAATCGCACCTCGTTAACACGGATTGGCTTGCGACAGCTCGGCGTTCGAAAATACAATAATTGCATTCACTGATCATTTATATACCAGCCCCATGGGCGGTTTAGTCTAAACTCAAGTAGGATTAATAGACGTAAACCCGATTGAAATATCCAACAAAACTAAGTTTGCACCACGTTCTAAACTTGGTTAAAACTTATCTCTGTTCCATACTTGCTAGGCTTTACTTCCTTATGCGATACAGAAGTGATAAGTTATTTAACAACATATAGAGCTTTCAGGGATAAACTTTGAAGATGTATCTTGTATATAGATTGTACATTTAAATCTGTCCTCCCGTATCTTTATTTACTTAAGTAAGTATAACTTTGATTTATTTTCTCGAATTATGATTTAAGATATTCTCGTTCTTCGATGAGGCAGATGCAGAACTATAGAAAACTTTCTTTCGATTATTGAATATGAATAAAAACTTCTTGAAAGCGGCTTATGTTAATATTAACTTTTTAGGCAATGGGTAAAATTTGGCCTCGATTTTATAAATTGATAAATGACAATGAGGCCCTAGATGATGAAGAATTTTTGCCCAGAAAAATTTGACGTTCACGTGTATGTCTGGACTAGTCTGTTATGGCGGCAGGTTCAAGTTAAGAGTGGTAGTCATATAGGCGGGATAAAATAACCTACTATCAACCGGACTATACTAATGTGGCCTCGGAGTCGAATTCGGCATGTCTGTTTTGCAATTGAAGTGATAAACCATTGCACTAAAGTTTATTGGTTGCTAACTAAAGTTTATTTTCATATAAGTTTTGATTGAAGTAAAATATCTAAAAATATTTTTTTTGCATTTGCTTATAATAAAGTATCAGAGGTGGCATACCCACCGGGCCCCGGCGTCGTTGACCGGTGGTTTTTGCACAAGCCACAACCACTCACCTTCGCCATCTAGAGCAAAACATCTGAACACGGTGATACTCAATTGTATGCATCACACCTTCTAGACTTATATATTTTTTGAAAATGAAAATTGTCATTTTAAAATGTTTAAGTAAAATTCGTGGTTTCTATGGTACTAAAAAAAAAATTGTGATTAGAATAGATCGATTTGCATCCTCCAATTTGAGCGGAAACACCGGATGTTTTATTTTATAAAAATCAACATGTATACGCAGTATTAGTGCGTATCTGTTTTAGTGCTTGGTACACAAGCCAACGACAAATTTTGGGAAAAACGTCTATTAGTAACGTATTAAATTGAATATATCTTTACCACATATTATGTATTCCTTTCAAAAATATTTTTCGTTTAGTAATGCAACGCAAGGATCCTTTATTTGAAATATTAAAAAAAGTAAACATTTAATTTGTACGATACTGCAGTTAGAATGCGTTTGTACGCTGAGCGAACAGAGAAAATTAAACGTTGTAACACACTCGTTTCGTCGATGATGAGATAGAATTCGCATGTCATCGACAGCGGTACGATAACGGCGCGGTGTTTTCGCGCGCGTTCGCCGGGGCCCCCGCGCGGGCCTCGGGTGAACGGCCAGACAGGCGGGCGGCCGGCCGTTAAACCTGCTCGGGACCCGTCCTGCGGCCTCGCCTCGTGCCTTGTGCCTTGCGTCTCGCGGGCCGCCTCGCGAGTAATCACTATACCTCGATTAATGTTTCCACGCCGACAGTGCATGGTTTTTCGTAGCCAGTGTTGCGGGGGGGGGGAGTCTTTTAAATAATGCATAAAATGTGTGATGTATATTTTAAAACTAGAAAAAAAAATTTTTTCAGAGGGGAGTTATTATTTTCTTATATTTACACGTGTTATTTTTAAAATTATGTTTGCATATATATATATATAAATCTCGAGTTTTGGCCTTTTTTTAATTTCATCCCATGTTACTTTAGAGTATACTTTGAGTTTCTACTAGGCTAATGCGCTTTATCATTACAGACCACATGTCCACTTGACATTAGGTGGGATTGTGGTCAAACCCAGAACTATATAGAGTTGTTTTATATTGATGTTCGAATTCAACATTCTAAATAAGTTAAACAATTTGTACACAGTGTTACCCCTGGCTCGTAACACCAGGGATTTTTCACGGATTTGATTCCTCTTTTTTTTACATTTTTGACTTGTAATAATGTCGACATGAATTAGCAAAATAAGTGAAAAATCATCACAATAAGAACCTATGATAATCAGATACCGAGAATGGCACAGAATTTGTACAGAAATTGTAAATCTTTACTTTTTTCCCGCCCTTGGAGTTGAGTTGTTTTATTTTAGTATTGACCAAATTTTTAATCTCACGATTTAACCTACCTACTAATTCTAAAAATATTCATCAAAATAGTCGAATCTAAAAAAAAACAAACTAAAAAACGAATAATAAAAAGAAGTCAAATCTTGAATCTTTTCGTCAATTAAAAATCTATGAACAATATCTATTGATGTATATTCACTTACCTACTACTGTTCAAATTATACAAGATACTCTAATTTGCATAATAATCTTAACAGAAGCAGTAACTAGGCAATTAATTAGGTGACGCAGGACCGTGTTACTACTTGTTGCTAGGTAATTCATAGTATAATATAGCAGTATCTAGAATCGTGTCATGCTGACTCATATTTCAAACGACATAACATTATCTTTTTCAAACGTTTCTTAGTTTAAATATTACTTAATCAATAGTAAGTTTATTTCACTGACCAAATACTATCAAGAATTTGTCACCATTTAGCCAACTAAAACAAACTGCAGAACAGAAAAGGCCTTTCGATTTAATTTTCTAGTTCCGTATTGAGACTTATGGCGTATCTTTTTCTTTAGGATTTGTTATATTGGGTACTGTGGCGCCAATGTCCACGTTTCTACCAGGTAGGTAATTACGAGTAGAATGCACTGATTGTTGTCCCAAGATAGTAGAAATTTGTTCACGGCTAACGAGGATTGCAGAAAAGAAAATCGAATTAAACTAAAGCTCAGTAAACAAAGTCCAAGACTGCGCAATTGTTTTGTTGCAATTACAAAGAGCAAGCAAATGTTTTGTATATATCATAAACAGTACCGGAGAGTACATTAGGATTTTTTCACTTGCTCATTTTGTATAGTCTAGACAGTAATTTAGTGTTTCATATTTTTGGTAAAAATATTTTGAATTATATTTATACGTAATGTAATAATCAATGATTTTACAATATAGTGTTGGAAGAAATATTAACATAATAAATTAAAGAAAGGTCCTCTTTGAAACCTTTGCATGTAACTACGAATTATATTAGTACATGATGATTTAAAAAAATCAATCTACGTTGTTATATATACTAAAGGTCCTGCCACAATAGTCATATAAATCATTAATTGTCTAGGAATATTGCAAACCAATCGAAATTTCGGATATCGAAAGCAAATATTACACTGCGAATATGACTAATAAGGAATAAATAAGCGGAGTGGATAGTTTCATTAATAATTAAATTTTCTTATCAGTATAAAGCGTTTACATAAAAATAGTCATGATGATTGGAGACAATTGTTGTTTGATAAGCAGGCTTACGTTTTTCAAAAATTTCTAGATCATTCGACTAAATTATCATTGATATTACATTAAAAGATTTTTTTGAGTTAGCTATGTTTTATTTGCAAAAATAGTATTTCTTTAGTTTTGTCGGGGTACGTAATTTTTTTGTGTTTCACTAAACAATTATTCAATCGTGTGTTTATTGCTAAGATAACCTTTTAATTATAGAAAAGGGACCGCATGAAGCTGACGCTTTTCTTGATGTAAAATCTTTGATTAACTTGATATAAAAAAAAATTGTTACATATTTAGATGTGTACTTTGCTCCCTAAATGTTCATTTATAATTTTTAATATATTTATGATATAGGCCATCAAATACATGCAATATCATTCGTTACTGTGCATGTTAATGAAGTAAACGAAAAATGTAACATCCATCGGTATATTTGTTATTTATTTCAGTATACCACAGTTCTTGGTTTCGTAAGGAACATAGTTTTAAGCGTTATGTTGCTGTTTAGACTTATATGAAGAATACCTATGTTTTTAAAAGTTTACATATATTGAAAGATTTTACAGTTTTATGTAGTGACGTGAAAGCCTTTTTGTTAAACATTACCTTTTACTTATACATTTAGCATTTTTAAAAAACTAAATTATAATGAAAAATGTGCGTTCATTAGAAAATAAATTTCAACTCAATTACAACATAGAGCGTTTTCAAAATTGTTTTATTTCATTGTATTTCTCGATTTTAGCAGATTTAGTTTTAAATGACTTTTACAGATTATAAAATAAACTGTTATTCACGTATTACTAAAGATCGTATGTAAACAAATGTGATGGAATATACGCACTATCAGTCAATTGAAATATTCATCGGATCGCTGTCAAGTTCACTGTTGACTGATTTATTTCGCTCCGTCGCTACATCGAAAACAAAATTTCTCCGCAGACGCCGCACGGTCTGGGCAAGGCGATGCAAATGAGACCCCGAACGGTCTCCTCGTGTTTATGCGGCGTTTCTGACGCCATGAAAATCTGGTGGATGCATTATTCTTCAGCCTAAGTGCTTAATAGAAAATCCACTGAATAATTCACTAGCCGAAGGCAGCTAATGAAAACGTGCTCGACAGGACGTCGCTCGATATGTAAAGAGATGAGATCTATTCGGGAATAATATCCTGGTGGGATTGTTTACGGCGGAGCTCTCGGTTGGATTGGTCCGCTAGTTCGTTTCTATCGCAGACGGGACGCCGGTGCACAGGTGGGATCGGGCGAACGTCTACGCCGGGTGCTTTTTCATTCTTTGTTTGCGCTAAGGATTTGCATACAATCGGAGAAATTGCGTAGCTGGCAGCAGCCGCCGGAAAAAAGGAATTCGTGTAGTTTTATATACACATGAATGTTTTCAAGTGCGGGCCCCTTCCTTACCTTGTCTTGTTCTTCTAATGTATCGTTTAAAACTTTCCAATACTGTTCTGTTTGAATGGAACTTATTCTGTCTCAAAACTTTTAAAATGTTTATTTCTTTTAAATTTTCTTTGGGAATGGTGTTGTTATACGTAATTTTCAATACATTTATTTCCATACTCTTAAAAGGAGTATAATCATGACTAAAAATGACAAAGACAAATGACGTAGTGCAAATGATGTTCGTAATTGTATGAATTTTTTTATAACTATATTCAACATTCATTACATTAAAAGTAAGTTGCCATCCTTTTCACGAACTAATTTAATCGTGATTCAAAGTTGAACACGATAGTCCGAAGATGTCGTTACATAATTTTAATACAATGGAACGATTTCAAAACATTGATTCTCATAACGAGCCTACGGTTGAAACTTACCGCCTGCGATTCCATGCTCAGCGTCACGCACCATCATAATACAGAATGTAAAGCGGATCCTAATTAAAAACAAGTCGTGATTCGGAAATCCATATCCAATGTCAATTTGTCAGTACGTTTCTAACAGCTTGTAACTTTTAATTGCTTGGTTAGTCTATTTAATTTTATATTTTCGTTTTCGTTCTTATGAGGGCTGTAGCATTAGTCATATTCAAATTTCAAAGATATTATTTTAAAGACTTAGAAACAAAAGACGATTCGCTTACTCTTCTGTGCCTATTGTTAATGTTCCCGTATTGCAAATGTGCTTCGACGATGTCGAGCATAAAAAATATCGAATAAATTAAGAATTGATTTTTACCTATTGAGGAGATTTTAGGAAATAAACCAAATTACAATTTTTGAACATTTATGTATCAAGATACTATGTTTATCATTATGATTATTTCAAAAATGTATTTTACTTCAATTCAATTAAAGTACTCTAAAATATGTTGAAAGACCCAAATAAATGTCTACTTAATATTCATATAAACGGTTTAGGTAGACATTTTAGCCAACATAACATATTAACAATCAGTTACCGACAAGGAAGTGGGAAACTCGTACAACGATAGGCACGCGAAATCATCGATAAAATTGCCGCTGCTATCGTGAGGCAAAGCGGCGCGTTTGTCATCTGAATCACGTGGCCTTCCGCTCGTTTATTACTTACTAGCGGCGGGCTAGCGCGTTAGTTGAGGCGGGTTGTCCGCGCGGGTGAACCGTCGTTATCGACGCCGGTCCCAGCACTTACGCGTCCATAACAAAACACCGACACGTGTATAAACATTGTTGCACAACAAAACGCGGACGCGGCGCAAGGACGACCACGACGCGGACGTATCGGCTCAATACTCATGAACACATTGACACTGAAAATGTGACGTCTAGCCGCGGCTAGACGACGGAGAAAAAATAATGCTCGGCGCGGAGCGATCGCGCCATCGACTAAACATTTTCAATAGTGCACAGAGCATCTGCAATCTATTTCAAGTGATAATAGTTTACAGTAGATATATAGTTCTGAAGTGACGATGTCGTTTAAAGAAGAAAACTGCAATGAAAGTAAGTCGCTTGCCCGTGTTGCCGCCCATTTCTCTGTAGCGAGTAACTAACACGAGTGCGCTTCTACCAGCTATATGTCAAGGATGTCCAGTTAATGGATTCTTCGAAGTGTCGGGCAAAGAACTGCGCAGTTGTTTAAATTAGATACAAGCTGTATACTTTGCTTGAACTTCATGCCAGGAACTCGTAATAACCTCGCGAATGATCCCCCGGTGCATGGAAGATTTTTAAAGTTTTATTTATTGCATAAATATTAATTGTTTACGATTTAAAATATTGTAATAATGTCGTAAATAATTAATATATTGTTAAATTCATTAATAATCAGAAAACATACCATTAACATAGTTCTGTAATATTTAACAGGTTATAACGTAGTATTTACGTCAATATTGTAATTCAATCTTATCTAATTGCGTCATGTACTAGCTAACCTAAATCAGACCTTTGTCCGTCTTATCAGTAATATAAAAAGGTTGATAGACGTTTGTACCATGCCTTACTACAGCCTTTAAAATGGGAGTTACTAATGAAAACGAATAGGCAATAATGTTGCCGCAGCGCTAAATTAATTTACTACTGAAAAGTGCAATTGCGGTACGTAAACGATGAAGGCGGCTATCTTGCACCTCCCACGCCAATCTACCGGCGGCTAGTCGCATTCCACGCATAGCTACCACAGGTTGTCGGCCGGCACCGTGGCCGGTTTCGACCCGCTTGCAGTGGTGACGTAGAGCGACTCGTCTCTGGGCGTTCGTCGGCCCGCCGATACCATCCATGCTTGCCCTTCCTCCCCCCTCTATACACCTTAAAACGAAGAGCGGAACGGAACAATCGAACACTATCGCACAGCTCCATTTACACTGGTTGCCGCTACTGCGCAGTTTAAATGCAAACTAGTTATATAGTATCATCGAGGCACGGAGATTGCGTGCGCTTTCGCCGCGTGCTTCTCTACTGACGACGAATTTGACACGTGAGCCCTAAAATAAGCCACGAAGTGAAAGACATGTTTTTACCTATATGGCCTTGATAATCAATAAGCCGATTATCGATCCGCAGAACGGGAAGTACGTCGCTAACGAGAGTATTTTTTTCGGTCGAATGTACTCGTTGTGGGGTGAAATTAAAATGTATATAATTTCGGTCGACATTTTATTTTGAGACTTGAGGAATGCGACAATTTGAAGAGTTGCAAATTGCCGAAAGATTTTAGTTTTTATTCAAGTAGGCGCATTGAAGCGACGAAGACTGCGCAGACTACGTCTCGTTTCTTTGTACAGAACAGTACACACCCTAATGCTAATTCATGGATGTGGCCTGCTTTTCAATCGTATATACGTCATTCATCACTTCTGTTAGTAACAGACGTAATGTTATGAAAATTATTATTGACTATTATTTATGTATCATTACATAAATATCAATGACTAACAAAGGAGCTATCAGCTGATAAGTTATAATAATATGTTTATTAAAGATTCCTTTGGTATGTAGTATTTTAATGTAAAACTAATCTTTTGTAATATAACAAATTACGTACAATAAATACTTATAATAAAATTCAGTCTGTATATTTAAACATTTGATAAAAAATCATATTTATTCCTTTAACATCTTGAATATTCTATTCTCGAACAAATTTGAATAATAAGTTTCCTTAAAAAAATTAAAATAATAAGATTAACATATATTTTTTTTTATTATCCACGTGGTAAGTTTTTTTATAAGTACCAACTTTATATATATTTTCTATAAAAATGGAATCATTAAAACAATGGATCACTTGATAAGAAGTCATACGGAATCACACATAAAACAGAAAAATCATATATACCCGATTAAAATAGACGTCTAAGTTTTAGAAGTAGATTATATGGGCTGTGCTAAGAGAGACAGTGAGGGGACCAAATAAATGGTAAATATTATAATATTTA
The DNA here is from genome assembly GCA_018245475.1 of Pharmacophagus antenor. Taxonomy (NCBI): domain Eukaryota; kingdom Metazoa; phylum Arthropoda; class Insecta; order Lepidoptera; family Papilionidae; genus Pharmacophagus; species Pharmacophagus antenor. The sequence continues at coordinate 26,976 of DWQX01000028.1, forward strand.
GTCAGTCGCTGGAAAAAACCGTATCTAATATAATCTACACTTCTAAACTAACACCACGTGTCCTTGATTTATATTTACTATTACAGCTTGTTTTCAATCAACTTGTTACATTATGATTAATATTGTAACTGTTTCATTTTTATTCCACAATGAAGTTATAAAATATTTCAAATAGACATCGTCTCTTGCTTTTATTGATACAAAATGATTTAAAATTTAACCGGTTATTGGTGTAATAATAATTTCGAAATTGTTATTTTCTCAATCATATATAAAATTTAATAAACAAGATAAAGTTATAAAAATTAATTACCGTGTGTTTGTGATTTGCACTGGAATTAAAATTGGATTGGGTCACTTTTCTTAACAACCTTCATCTTATCTGATTATAGTTTCAAAAGTTTTCAAAAATGTGTCGTTTTCATGGATCGTAGTATTTTCTTTTTATAACTTAAAACGTAATGAATAGAGTAATACAGCATTACACGAACGTTATGGCGTATATGCGCCTTAAAGTAATCTCATCTTTACATACGTTAACGTATAACGTTTCACTGTAAACTGCGCAGTTATTTGCTCGGGGAGTTGTGTCGCATGAAGCGGGTCTCTATACTACGCGCTAAGATTCAACTCATCACGAGTTTCAAGCTTTGGTGTTGTCTTGTTAAAAGAATGTTTATTTTATTATAATTGTTATTTGACGATAAGATGAAGGCTTTAGATACGCGGTGACGTTGCATTATATCCTATTTACTTTTCTCTTTAACATAATAGATGCAGCATAGCAACGGTACAATTACTACACTTGAAACCCTATCTTTGTAACGGTTAATGATGTCACTATCGCTTTTATATCTTTACGAATGGATACGAAACAATAATAAGGATACAAAATAATAATGAATTACTATAAGATCTGTTGGAATAGATTGTAATGTTATTTTCTTACATATCGTGACTCAACTCCATCAAAATGCTATTTAATCTATTTATAGGTTCTGGCACATAATAATGATATGATGACACATTAAGTTTTCGAATTATATGAAGTGTGTGGTGCATTTTCATGTGTACAATAGGGTTTAGTTAATTAAAATCACTGTTTAAATTGGAGTTAAAAGTAATGCGAACTTACGAGACGTTCAACAAACTTTTTGCTCGGTAAACTTGCCTTGAAATAAACGAGAGCCTCGAACGGTGGTGTTTTATTATGAAATGTCACGTTGTGCCAGACGGTACATAAATAAGACTGAATTAACTTGTCTGCGACCTCTGGAAACGGTGCGATAAAGTTCGGTCTCGCACCTTGAATTACGTGCTGTAAAGCGAACTTTCCTAAGTAGATTAAATATGAAACGTTGTGTTGATAACAATCGTACCCGTTATCTCCAACCCCAACGGTGTTGTTACACTGTTACACTTTATTGGGTAATAGGGTTTTACTATGCCGAAACGATTTTTTATTATGCCTCTAATAAACAAGGTTGAATTTATTACTCGCTCACATAACATTGTAAGAATCCTTATGTAATTTTAGGAGTTTTAAAAATAAATTTCATATTTTTTATTATCGTTTATTTATTAGTGATTACCACTAGAAAATATATAAATTATTAAATTGAAGCACATCATATATACATATTAAAAACTAAATAAAACAAAAATTAATTTTACTAATTTACTCCATTGTCCGACGTCGGGCGGTCGAACCAGTAACATCTCTCGAGAATGCCAAGTGTAGTGGCGAAACGCGTTGAGATTGTATTTTTAGTCGTAGTATTTGCGATTGAACAAAGCGGAAATTAGCAAATTAAAAAATAATAAAAACAATATTAAAGCTTCGTTTAAAGAACCTGATCTAAAATATTTCATTTCGTATTTTCGCTAAAAAAAAGTATTGCTTACCTTTAAACATATTAGAGATAGCGTTATGTCGCATAGTTACATAAAAATAGACAAACTCTTCTTTATACTTAACAAAATGTAGTCAGATATTTAATATCTAAGTTAAAGTATTAATTGAAGTTGCAAGGAATTTCCTAATCTTAATTGCTATAAAATCACAAATGAGTTAATATAAAAAGTTGAAAAATGGCGGCATATAAACATCAACCAACGTACCTATAATCTATCAAGCGAAGTAATATAAGCGTGCTTGTTATTTCGTTCGGAACGTCAAATTACAGATAAAACAATCGGCGATTCAAAGTGCGACGCACTGCGCCGAAAGTACGAATCATAATAACTATCAGCGATGATTCATTACGCGAAGCAAAATATTTGGTTTTGGTGCCGCGTGGGTGGGGGTGTAGGACAGGTGAACAAGCTCCAATCGCGAGGAACCTGAGCTATTTACTGCGAGTTGATTGACATGTTACTCTCGTTTGTGCTATCAATCATAGAGCGTCGATCGTATATGATAAAAATGAAAATTAGATATTTAAGACATCTAATTTTCATTTTCATCACTTCCACCTAATATTGAAAAAAAATATTGTGATTTGCAAAATCCATACGGAAATTGTTTCAATTTTATGTGAATGCCAACGTACTTCAACAAAGAAAATAAATTACATTCATATACTTCAAAATTAATCACTTTCGTGATTGATATGATGGAAAAATGACTCACCCGGAGCTGTCGCGATGCTTTTCAGCGAAGCTCAGTTATATGTACACCTCTGGCGCCTACTGGTCCTTATACATTTCTTCAACTAAGTGTAACATACCTGTATCAAATAGCAGGTATAGAGTTGACAGCAAATCAAAATAATAAATATTGCTCCTACAAAATATAAACATGGCACTCTAAATAAAACAGTACACGTCAAAAAACTAAGTGTAACAAGTAACTGTACCAGATAAATTTATACAAATCAAGTTTAAGGCCTCGATGATGAAAATTAATTTGAATACGAATTAAAAATTCTTTACTGCCTCCGTGGCGCAGTCGTTTACTGCTTACCTTATAACGCGGAGACCCGGTTTTAATTTCTGGGCCAGAGAAGCAGTGGCGTTTGTCGATGGTGGTTTTTGGAACTGTCTAAGGAATATTTACCATGCGGCCAACCCAAGCCAAGACATCATTGCTGGGTTATGCCAATCATATATGTGTGAGTAGAAAATATTTCAGGCAAATAGGCTTTACCATGTTCGGTCGCAATTTCACTAAATATCAGGTGTAAGGTCGTGGAAAAGAAAATGGTTTAAAGGTATATTAAATGATTTCTTTTCATTTTAGTGGGCGTTGTCGGCGGCGGCATTCCAGAGGCTGCCGGGGCTGAGAGGCGGCATGTGCCACTGTACGGGCGGCTGGTGGCTGAGGAGCAGTTAGCGTCTATGAGCGCTCCTTCCGACATTCAGGTGAGCGCTAGAGCGCGCAACACCCGAGCTTTCTGCCGCTACCGTTACCCCCCTCAGGTAAATGACGCACGAGGCGGTTTGCACACGCCGCATGTTTCTGACCGTGTCCGCGACCACTTAACTTTATCATCGATTCTAAAATTAAATTACAGTGGAAAGATCACGGAACTATTTAATAGCATTGTTTATTGTCTATTTTATTTTACAATCAATTTATGGCTACAGGGTCCGACATAGCAGGCGGACACCTTTGGTCAGGTAAACATTAATTCGTTCAGATAGAGTAACGACACGATGTGGTTGCCGTACACGTATTGCACTACTTTAACTAGCTTTGAAAACAGTGGACTGCGGGGCAGCGAGTGCTTTAAATTGAATCGCAATCGCGACGACTTTCTGTGGTACTACGTCTGAGGACAATAACGGTTGAGAAGCTCGCTCTGAAATGTCGACTAATTGAGAGACATGTAGCGTGGAGAATCACTCAAACTTTTATTAGATAATTAAATCTGACCAATGTTTAAACATATTTATATTGAAACTAGTTACGACAGTTCTTCAGTTTGATTTTGTCTAGGGTAATTAGAGCTGCTGCCGTTTCGAACGTCATGACTTAAGAGTAAATAAATTCGTCGTCAAATGATACTAATAAAATCTACTGAAATTAAGATTAAAAATACACCACCAGCGATGTACTGAAATATTAAATATGGATATGGAGTTATCTGTTCCTACATTTGAGTGTCGTAAATGTCATTTGTTTCACAATGTTTCGCACAGATAGTACTTGTAACGTAATTGATATAACGCTGTATTAGGATACATTTATTGTAATATAATATCTAATTTAATTTCTCAATTCTAGTTACTGGCAGACATCATCGCCTTAACGGCTGGGAGATGACTTTATGTGTGAAGCGATTGTTCATTATTTAATTACGCAATCAATACTTTTTTTTAAAAAAAAACCGCCTCGTGCGTTAAATTCGCTTTTAACGTCTATTATTTGTGTTTATTGTATTGAGTTTTGCAATCATTTTTTCGTTATGCTTTCACACATTTTGTAGATTGTTCTGTCTCGTTATTATCTATGCTATAAATCATTTGTTATAGATTTGTGTTATGCCTTTATAAATAATTGCTTCTAATTATATTTTTTTTCACCATAGATGTTTCATTTATTATTCACAAAGCACATATTTCAATAAATTATCGCATATATTTCACTTTATTCGTCACATTTTAATTTGCTTATGTAGAATAATGCGACAAAATTGTTAAACTCTAAACAGTGTTTCTTTTGCCTAGGCTATGCAAGCACGGATACCACATCACTTTCGGGATCCCTCGACGGCACCGTTAAGAAAACTCAGCGTGGACCTTATCAAGACATACAAACACATAAACGAGGTAAGTTATTACCACAATCGTGTTGTTTATTAAATGTTTCACCAGTTAGTAGTGTCTTAAGAGTAAGGAGTAAATCGTCACTAGAAGAACGTAATCAAGAACTTAATAATTAATCAGATGTTAAGATTTATTAGCGCTAGATCTAGTAATATTTTTTATACATTGAATTTCAATAAATAAATTAACATGCCATGTGAAAGTGAATAATTATAGTTAGATTATTTACGACGATAAAATAAAACTAAAATTACAAACAAATAACGGATACTACTTAAAAAAATACATCGCCACTCATATTCTGATAGAAAGTTAATAAAAATTCTTCTTTAGTATAGAGACATTTAAATATTTTTTTTCTTTCTCTTGTTCCATATTTGCTACATACATGAACATAATTTTTATCATTTTCTATAATTTAAAGCCGCTTCACTCTTCATAATCGTTTCCTGAATCCATTAATACTTTAGCGTCTCATTTGTACGTCGTATGCGGAAATTGTTGGACGGCCTTCTTACTGTTTACATTTTTAAAGCGCTCGTGTATTGTGACATATCCTATATTTGCTTACGCGATGAATTGTATCACGGATATGGGACTTTTGTTTACATTATTCTTTGCATATTTATTATAGAAACAATACGAATTAAAAACTTTGATTATAAACATTCAGTAACAGCTGTTGTTATCTTCATTCGTAGAATGTACAGCGCGATACATTTTTAAACCAGCTGATGCACAAATGTGCCGATTTGAAAGGAGGCAAACAAACGTTCCCTCTTTTATATAAATAGATTACCTCTGTTTTGCAAGTACTTTCTAGTCCACCTCGATGACGACGGTGCTTTTACCAATTTTTGTTTAATAAGACCAAAGTTAAATGGAATGTAAATAATAATTTCACTTCACTATTAACTATAATATAGTACCACTTAACACTAGATTGTCTGATATTTGAGAATGAAATAATACGCTTTATTACGATAAGCAAAATAGCTAACTGTAATTGAAACTGAAAGACGATGAAGATAGATTCAAAATTTAATAAATTTATACATGTACAGAAAGTCAGTACGATATTATGCAAAACTGTATCATAATAAATAAAATTATATGTATAAATAAATTGCAAACAGGTCAAATTAAATTCTTTAGGTAATCTTTTGTTAAACGAAACGTGCTAGTTGTTTAAAGATACGTGGTCATATCCTTTTGGTCACTTTAAATCGTTAGTATAAACAGTGAATAAAAAAAGAATTTATTAATTTTGCTTCGCTTTCCTATCGAATACAGTTCCACGAAGTAGTTGATTTTATAAATTAATGTTTTATCTAATTTACACTATTGAAATGTTTACACAAAAAAGTATAGAGAAAAGGTATGACCTTTTCTTCGCATTTAGAAGAAGGCGGACGTAGGACCGGAAATATGGTACCGTAAATAAAAAAAACTCAATGAACTAGTAAAATGCTCAATAAAATGGTGACCGGGTTACTTTTGAGACGAGTTTTTATTTTTTGAACACTAATACATCGAGGAACTTCGTGTAATTCCATTTATTTGAAAATTAAATAACAACAAATCCTCTCGTTCGGAATTGATTACAATAATTAATATCACATTCTACAATAAAAGAGTTCTACATTCTCGTCTTAAATAACGACGACTGTTTGACTGTAAAATTTTATCGAGGTTTTTGTCAACTTTCGTAAAATAAAGTCATAAAATTAATAAGAAACTAAGGATGGGATCGAAACATAAATAATACAAAAAGAAAACCCAAGAAATGTTTGATTTGAAATAAATTCATCATATCCAATAGCAATATATAGAGAGCACGGCGTTATGACATAATAAAATAATTTTCCTTTCCATTATCATGAAAATAAAATCCAATCCTCGTCCTCGTAATTTGACCGAGTTTTCCCTGTTTACGACACCGGCGCGTGTACCTTATGACCTTTAATCCTAGTGGGCGTAAGTTTCAGTGCAACTAGCTCAGCGTGGGACGATGTACTGCGCCATTAGTTTGCACGAGTATTTAAGCTGTGGCTACGGAAATACTTCGTTTGGTATTGGTAATACGTGTTCATTGTTGCATTTTAAGAGGCACTAGGTTATGTTAACAAAAATTTTTTAGCATTATCATATTATTAAAAGCTTGCTCATTTCCCTTTTTTCTCAGTAGAATAAACTTGCTCATCTTGAATTACGTGTGCTAATGCAACTTACCTTAAGTTTTCATATATTACATACATATATTAAGATTTTTGATGTGTTTTACTAAGCGTTAATATGGTTAAATAAAATCTCTTGAAGAAGTGTAAGTGACAAGATTTAAATTGCAAAAAAAATACAATACGGCCTAAGCCTTGTTAAATGTCTGACAATGAAAATAGAAGTAAATAAAATCTGCTGACTTCAAACGCTTTACTATTTCGGTATAAAAGTCGAGACGAATTAATCTTAATGTCTCGGGGACACGTGGAGTCTTCCCTCTGAAAGCTCTTCATTTATTTTTGAACGTTTAATAATAGGACATTCTATTTGCGTCCGGGGCTGGTCGTTGCCCTACATGGTGCTGTGTTTACATGGCGTATTGCCAGACTAATGTGACGTGCTATGTCTCTAATGGAGACTTAAAAACAATTTTTTGTTCCATACATAAACATTTAATTGCTTCCTAAAATAAACAACAACATTAATTCTCCATCTGTTACTGCATCATTAGCGTTCTAATATTTTCAATTAACAATGACATAGTAGTTTCTCGCATAATAATGTTAAAAAAGCTTTGTATTTATAGGCTTTTTCATTATAGTATAATTTCAGCTTATGATGCCAAAAGAAAGTTTCCTCCTTAAGTTCACGTTCCTCAAGTTACTTAAGTTCAGTTAAGTCACAAGCATGAAATTGTTCATATTATAAAAAAAAATTAACAATATGTAGATAGAATTGATATTTTGTTATATATTTAACTAATTAACTACATATTTTATATGAAAAAATCCGTAATAAATTCCGTAGTTCAGTACGCGAATTAGGAGCGTTTATACTCGATCAGTAACTATTACAAAAAAAATGTACAATAATCTCTCTTTTACTGTATTATCATTCTTTTATTATAATTAGCTGTGCTTTGCTGTGCGTTATTTGTATCATATACGACTTCCGTTGATTAATATAAGACCCTAAAATATAAAAATCTGTGATGACGAAAGCTTAAACATTCTACATGTTTCGGTGTAAATTTGCCGCAGGCCAATGATGCAATGGCCGGTCAAACTAGATGCAGTAGGCGACAATGACTAAGACAGCGGGCGAATTTCGCAATGGCCCGGTCGATGCCAGTGCGAATCGAGTCAAGGAGACTACGATCAATATTTATAGCTCCGTTGTCGAGTTCGGTTCGACCTCTTTTTATCCCTATCGTAAGAAATTTTATCTCGTGATTTACGATCTCATTATTGTTTCATTGCATTTCGCGGTATCTGATACTGTACAGCCTTGTGGCTTTTCTATCCTCACAGGAGATAGCGAATTCACTCTGCGTGCTGTTCGTACGCCAGTTACATATTATGTGCGTGTTATGTTCGCTTCTGTGGTACTATAACATTAATGTACTTTTTTATTTTATTTTATGCTTTGTTTGGGGACATTTTTATTTCGGTAGGTAACAAATAACGTATATATTTTACTGTATTACTAAATAAGTATTTTGACTTGTTTACATATATATTAGCAAATCGCTGACATATTAAATGCATGTGGTATATATTTTATAATATATTAGGCCAATAATTAGCGGAATGCTTAATATCAGATCAACTCATTGTATGTATACGATTTATAAACTACAAAGCATTAAAGATGCTGCAAGTTTACGGATCAACGGAATCATTAGTTGACGCTGAAGTAGTTGTCAAAAAGACTAACAGCGCCAACTTCTCTGAACCCAGCAGCAGCAGATGCTGCATTAGTGTTTTTTATATGTGTAATTTATCTAGTATACGCATTTTTCATATGTGTAATATGTTGGTAAATACTCAAAGTTAAGATTAACATCTGTCATATTGAGATTAGCATGATTAGTTCCCACTGAGGTGCAGTTATAATTGTTTTATTGCAGTCATTACCACGCTTTCGCCGCATCCATATTACCGGAGCGAGTCGGGCGAACATCAGCTGTTCGCTTGCCTATCTGCTTCGATTAATTGCTATATCTTGCATTCAACACAGTGATTAGAGAATAGAAATCATCGCTGTCTCAGCTCATCTCTGTTTTAATTTGTTACTAACTAAATATTAAGGATGTGCATTTATTTTTCATTACGTATTTTCTGTTTCACAAGTAGCTTCAATGACCCCGGTATTTTTATTTATACTTTTTGGCATTTGTTAAACATGTGGACTAATCTTTAATTTTATGTATTTTTTATGTATTATATATTAAAGGTATGTAAAATTCTACAGCTGGACATCTCTTTACTACAGTATTTAATGAATGAAAGTTTGTTTACTTAACTATAGCCGAGTTTTCATTCCTTAAATTTTTATGTTTATTTACCTATAAATCGCATTAATATCTCAAGTGTGTCATCGTAATATAAGTAACTTTCTAGTGGAACATTAATTTTATTAAATATTGAAAAAATAACATTGTGATATAAAAAAATGTTGTTATAAACAATCCGTATGCATAAACAAAGATGCATAACATTATAATAATTGCCAATTAACATCCGTTATAATTAAATCGAATTGTTTTATAGTATCGTACCACAAACTGTAATAAAATCATCTATTTGTGTCAATACCAATTGGATGTTGTGCGTAATTAGATTATTAGCGTACGTCACGGCTACGCGAGACTCCTTTCGTTTCGCGCGCTGCGGCTTTCCTGTTTAAGGTATATAGATACCAGTGCTTTGTCCGGAACTTAGTATTTTTGCAGTTGGTAAAATAAAACTAAAAATGGTTATGCGTGCATACTTTTATAGATTCTGTCTATATTTTTTGCAAAATGTCTTTGTATAAAATTACATAACATACACGTACATGTTACATTTTATATAAATATCGAAATTTATCTAGTACGCTATAAACCATTTATACTTTTTTGACGAACCCATTAGTAAAAAAGTTTTTTTTTAAATTGTATTTTGGCCAGCCTCGTACCAGGTTACTATTATTGCTGTCTTAGTTTGGGAGCTACGATGCCACAGATAAACACGCATAAACACATATTAATATTACATAAAAGCACTTGTTTTTCGCGTCGGGCGTGAAGAAATAGCCACATCGGCGTTGATTCTTTGTTTTTATCTGAAACGTTGTTTTTTAAAATAAAAATATATAAGCGAACACTGCGATAATGAGAGTAAAAAAAATTAATTATGTCCGTAAGACTAATCACGAAGCTACAGAGTAATGCAACCGGCCGGTACAAAGTGAGTCAAGGTGAGACCGCGTCGGTGTTGCCACGCGGATCGCTCAGGCCGGGCGCCGCCTGGGCGGGGTGTTCACCGAGTAGCTCCGTTCCGTACACATAGCAACAATCGGGATTATACGTCTCGCGCGTATCGAGGGAGAGATTGTGGGCACGCTTAGTGGGAATTGTATGATACGTAGGGAGCGCACAATTAACTGTGGTGCGTTTGATGTGAGCATTACAACACACACAATGTAAGTGGGTGTACTCCATTGTTATAGTTTAAGTAACACGAATACCAATAATACCGAAGAAGAACTATTTCACTTTTTGTTTTATAAAAAATCTACTTTGCCCTTATGCTGCAGCATTAATAATCAAACATTTTACTCAATACCTGAAAGCTCATTTATAAACGAAATACCTCTGTTTTTGCCATTACTATCTGAAAGCAAATTTGATATGGATTACGTTAAGACGGTAATACAATCGGAGTCCAATTATGATTTTAAAAAATTACAACGATTTTGCTTTTTAACAAATAATAAAAAGGTAAATATTCCCGCAAAGAAAAGAGATCTTATTGTTGCAGTCAAATTTATTTTCGAATTATTAGAATGATTAAAGATGAGGAAATTATTTTTTTTAACATTTCCGCCTCTGTATCAAAAATATGTCACATATAGCACTCATATTCTCTACTATAAAGTGCAACTACGTCAAAAGCAGCGTTAAAAACAAAATTTTCTCTTTACTAAAATGTCCGGTTGTTATATGTTGTTATTACAATATTACCTGTTGTCTTAATTTCAATTTCTCCATCTACGTTGGTTACATTATATTTTTCTTCTCATAATATAACCTCTTACTAATATATCTGTATATTCCCTAAAGAAAATTAAGCAGACGCATTATTTTGTTTGTGATCCAAGAATAGTCGTCTCGTTTTCGACTCCTAATATTTGCTCAATGTGTTAAAATTTGTTCAAAACATAATGTATTCACTTTGATTGAAGAGTGATTTCGAAAAGTAAGTTTAAAACAATTTCCTCAAATAAAAGTATCAGAGCTGCGATAATGTTTCTTTATATTGCGTACGTTTTATAAACGACAGATCGCGTGCACTAAAACAATAATCGTCATTTGTTGCCAACATCCTTTTACCGAAAAAATGTGCGTTAAGCATCAAACAATAAAGCTATCGGAAGACTTCGTTGAAAAGGTTTTGGATATAGTTTTATTTTACTTGTCAAATATTATATTGATATTATTGGTTTACATTTTCGTTACAAAAAATAAGTCTGAGCTATACGTCCCTCAGCAGCTCGTGTTATCTGTGCCAAGGTGTCCGCTGGGTTACTAATTGCGTGTTAAAATTTACTTGACATCACTCAACCTTCGTCACCGGCCAGCGTAGGTAGAACCGTTCTGTTCTCTTATTGCATCGCGCGCACGACGTACACGCGGAGCTTCTAGGATGTTGGCTATCGGGTATGATTTACTCGGAAACGTTAACGGTTACTATTACGTTGATTCTCAGGTGGTCGTCTGCTTGCAACCTTGTCACAGTTAACCCCGAATGGCGGCGTATTGAAACTTTCGCGGGAACGGGGACACGGCTTGCCGCCGGCCGCTGCTTATTGTTTCATTAATGAACCGCTCGTATTTTTTTTTGATCTTTCATTGATAGATTTACTGGCGTTTCGTGAGAGAAGAGACACTCGGGTATATTTTTATTGACATTGTTTTATTACATACATAACATACAAGTTCTGTTATTCACTGAAACTAAATTAATAATATTTAACACTAGATTTACCGTACCCGTCACTTAGACGGACTAACCCTAGATAAATAGTTTAGTAAATTAATAGGCGTTTGACTTTTTTATTTTTTTTTTCTACTGCCTCAGGAAACATCGTTCTTTTCATTTTATTACAAAACAGGACCACTAATACTAAAATCCACAAAATTACTACAGACACGAAAAGAAAATCATAAAAATGTGTCGGTAAATCTAGTGTTCATGCGCCTCTCTCTCGTTTTATTGAACTATCGCAGCAAGGAAAACGCTGAAAAATATTGTTGCGAAATTATTTGTTTGTAACAGGAAAAGCCACCTCTTTAACACCACGAGTTACATAAACTCGTGCACTCCATACAATCGCAACTACTTAACATTTTCACTACTGCCACAAAAATTATGTAACGACACAACTAGTTTCATTTTCAACCCAAATATTCATAGGTGACGTGTCGCTGTGCTTTTGCAATGCAATTTTTTACGCAACCAGTAATAAATAACGCGTGGTACTTGATATCATTGGGCACGAGAGCGGCGCTCGGTTCCGAATATAGAGCCGCTATGAAAGGTTTTGTATCGTTTAATGGTGTTTACCGGCGAAATGTGTGTCATGTTCATAATGCGCCTGATAATAAAGTGTTTCAAGGAGACGATTAAGTAACATTATGTCTTAAACGCACTCGTTCCACGCACGTTTGCAGTAAGTCTATAATAAATTCGCATCGCCATGCGTACTCATACCTCTATTGAATAGGGCTTAAATGCTCCAATGTCTCTGTATTATACTTTATCATTCTTTCGAGTTTATTTATATCTAGTATATTAAAGTAGACTGACGATGACCATAATTTTGCAAAAATATTGCTATAGTTTTTTTCTGAATGTATTTTCATACATACGTAAATGAATTTTAATTTAAAGCCCGGAAATAATGTTCGATGTAAACGATCACAGTTATGAGATAAATTACGTTTTCTTTTTTATAATCATATCTAATTTTTGCTCGAATATTGCTCTTTTAATAAAACTATATTTTACGGATTATTATCGTACTTAACGTACATTTTTTAGCTTTTTACATGAAATGCCAATCAAACCGTAAAAGATCGGTAAGTAGTAATGTATTCTCTCCGTAAGAATTTGTGTGACATAGCAATCGCGTACATATCACCAAATCTTGCTCGGCCCTGTTTGCGGAATTTTTTAAGATCCTTCTTTTTGTTCGAAAGATATTACTTGTTTTCTAAGAAATTCATTAATTTTTGCCTTGCTTTTCACATCTAGTGAATAAAACTCATGAAACACACGCCGATAGTGTGTTAATGTCAAAAATATTCTTTAGCACTGTAAGGAAATAGACGCGGGATTAGTGTTTACAATATTGCGCCGTTCACTTTGTTCCGAGATGTCTTTATTAATTAAGAGTCAAACGTAATTTCTCAGGGGCCGAATTAATTTCCACTTCACCAAGACATTGTGGTGTTGATTGTCGGCAGCTTATTTCTGTGACGGGCCACGACATTCGCATTGCTTAATTGTTAGCAGCTATTTGCTTATTATTAAAAGTACTGTTGTCAAAGAGTTGGTTAAGTTATGTCATAAATATATTTATTATCTATTATTATCCATATAATAAACAACTAAAAATGCAACATTTTGGTCGTCTTCTCTTATTGATTATCAGTTTGTTCGAATGGGCCGATCCTCTGTATCGTCCTACGCTTGTTAGTTTATAATAGTAAGTGTAGAACAGGAGGATGCAGATTGAGACGAATGTTATGGTGCTTTTAAAAAATTTCCGCGTCCCCCAGCTTATGTAAGACTTGATTTAATACTTATTTAATTTTTGACTGTAAATAGCTTACAATTCAGTAGGTTTAGGGCATTGATACATATAGTAAAACTGGATGTTTAGTTTTTATTACCTTCATGAAAGAGCGAATGTTTTAAATAAAATACCATTACTAATCTTTCATTATGTGGATATCGCCAAGATGCTGTATGTATCAAAGTTTCGATACAGTAGAATGTATAACAGGCTATGCGCGACGGGTGTCGCGTAAAAATCATTTGTGGGGTCTCCAGTAGGAAAAAAAGAAATGATACCCCTTCAGTAATTGGATTGAGTCAGAAGCGATTGGGGCGGCCGGCGGCTGCACACCCGTTCAGAGCCGGCCATCTCGTTTCGTTACTTTAACTGAGGTCGCCAGGTTTACTTCCAACTAATAACGGACTAATCTATTTAGCGAAGAAGCTAAACAATATTACATTTTTTTTAAAGCCTCTAAAGAAATGAGGTCGTAGAAAATGTTTTCCGTACAAATTAGATTCGTTATGTTCTATTATTTTATATTAAAAATAAATATTGTTAAATATTCCCGAAATATTATAATCAATCATAAAAAGTTTTTATCTGATTGGTCTGCATTTATTATCATTCCGGGTACTTCGGCGCTGTTTAGTTTTTTCATGTTCATTGCGAAATTAAAAGTAATATAGGTTACTTTTTATATTACATATTTGTCCAATAACGTTTTTTCATAATCTTTATATAATATTTCAGGTATAATTAGTCTTTCCATTTGAATATAGATAATGTAATGCATCAGTGGCAAGTCACTCACCGAATACCGGCTAGATAGGCTTTATGTGTACAAATATTTATGCATTAAAGCTTTAAATAAATTAATAAATAGGTTTTACCGCAGTGCCTAAGTTAGATGCTAAAAAGTAGCGCACGAAGGTTACTGTTCCGGTTTTCTAGTCGAGACAGTAACGTTAGTGCGTTATTAACGAAGGTACCTTTTGGTTGTTGTGGCTAGTCGCATTCCTACATTAATGACATAACATCTCATGTCTGAAGACGAACTCGATCGGACGCAATGTTGTGCTGAGTAAACAATCTAGCATTTGTTCTTTATGGTACGGCGTATCGTCTCGTTGTCCCCTTTAAAAAATTAAATGCATCGTTGCTTTTACGCAATACGTTATACGCTATGTACAATGTACGATTCTCTTTTTTAACGCGTCAATTGGCAACTGCAACAAGATGTTGTTTTATATGATTTATGTAATGAGACACGCATAAAGCCTTATAAACAGATATAAATGAAAACAAGAAGCGGCCGCCCTCGATCGACATCCTGTTATGCGGTTGTAACATGACCGGGCGCGGCGTGCTGTGCGCGGCGTGCGGTGTGCAACGTGCGGTGTGCGGCGCGCTTAGGGTAACACAGGGACAGTTTCAAGTTTTCTCGCGGCACTGTCGCGACGCAGCTTCCGACTCTCGCCACTGCGCGCCCGTCAAAGGGAATGAAATATGACGATGGAAGAATCGGTGGCAGTTAGTCTTAGGGCTATAAATAACTAGCTTTCACGTTTTGCGAAATGTTTGTATTGTTTCAAAGTGCTTTAAGCCAACAATGGACATTTGTAACTGTCCCTTTCAGCTTGTTGTAAGTTACCGGGATAATGCAAGTTATTGATTTCTGCACTAGTGTTTACTTTGATTTCACCACTTAGAAAGTTAATAAATACGAAAAGGATAATAACTGATAACCAGCAATTACACGTCAGAGTGCAAATTGTTTGACGATTTAAAGTTTTTCTGTATGTGTACGTATATTTAGAGATGTATTGTTTTTATCACGCTTCATAATCCAATCAAGCAAATGGATTTAGCATATATACAGCGTGTCATCGTAATTAGCGCGGGCACAGCGATGGGACGAGTTTAATGGCGTCGATTTTACGATGATTACTTAGTTGCTAAAATACAAATGTTATCCCGACGACTGTCCCTAATAAAATAAGGTCTATTAGCGGCGTTGTAAAAGGAACGAGTCCGGGGGGTGGTAAACAGAGCTATATTCGTTTAGTGCCTCTACAGTGAGCGTTAATCGCGTTTTTCGCAATTAGCTGGCGGCTGCCTCTATTGCCCGTTGCGGTGAGGCGAACACGTTTAAACGTTTCGCTCTCACTTTGTACTTGTGCTTAAGCACCGAGCCACGACGAAGTTTAAGGGACGCCCAAACGTACGGTGATTTTGTGAGAAATTTATTATATTATTCTTGAACGTAACGAAAGTTTTACTGTATTCAAAATATTTGTTTTCACAAAAATAATGAACTACTGGATTTTAAATAACATTTAACATCATGGTAATATAAATGTTATCGTTTGCGTGTAAGCTTAATAATTACCACGTGTAAGCTTGTTGTGCAAAAGAGGATAGATATAAATGCGGCCTGCCATGCGCGCCCCGTATATTTTGTACGTTCGATTTATGTTAAATTTAGGCGAGGTGCATTCGTTGAATAACAAATTAGGTCCGCTTTATGCTTCCATATGCGTCGGTCGGCAGTTCTTTAGCATTCTCTGCATTGTTGTACTTTGACTATTGGGTCATCAGACCCGTGAACTTGTCGCATTACTACACGTGTACGGTGGTCACAATTACCGATATTCTGTCTATAATTACACATGTTAAGATCACTAGAGTTATAACTAAGCGATATTGAACTAAAAGTGAACAGGCTTCCGCCGTATTGCGACTACGGTTTAGTACAGTTTCTGTTTGCCATATAAATCTTTATCGATGTAGATATCTTTAGATATATATTTTACACAATTTCCGATAAATAACACGTGAAGAAATTTTATGGTAAAATATAATGTAGCGGATATTTATAACATTTTTTATACATGCAAAATAATTATTCCTCTCATTCATGACGTGATTGTGATTGAATTATTTTGTTATCAGTGAGTGATATTTGACATTACATGCTTCCAGAGCATGGACTATATTTATACTAATTAGTGACGCACGCACATTCGTTGTGCGAAATGTAAGAAAACGTGACACTAAGTTCGACGAACTATACATAGGCTTGGGTCACCTTTGGGTCACTGGAGTCACCTTGCTTCCGAAACTTGATCGGCGACATTTTTATCGCGTGTGCAAATACCTGTGTTCCATTCATCGTTATTATTTTAACTTTAATTGACTTTGTCGTCGCGACAACAATTCCGTGAAGTATATTTGTTAGCTGCACTTTAATAGCATACGAAACATTAACGCTCGTTTTTGTTCGTATTGTACAAATTTGTTCTAATTTCATTTTAATAAGAGATTTGATGCTTTGTACGTAAAGCAAGAGCATACGTAAACCAATTAATAACTATGAAAATGTGCACGGAACTTGAAAATACTAGAAAAAGTAATATTATCAGTGATGGTAATATGATTTTTTTAATAAAATGAATTACTTTTTCAGAACATTTTATATTAATAATTCTAATCTGGCGAAAATTTGGTTTTAATATGAACTGAATGGTAACCTTTGTTCTTTCTGTTTTGAGAATACACATTAATAATTATAGTCAATGACAGCCGCTGCATTGCAAGCAAGGCCGTCGCACGGCGAATGAATCAGCTGATTGCGATTGCCGTGAACCACCGCCACCGACGCCGCTCTTTTCCTACTCGATGAACGTTCGCTTCACACTTCTCAATATTTAATAATTCCCAGCATCGTGAAATCAAGCACTGAATTCACGCACCACGTGTGTATTTGGATACATTGCTCTTGGCAACAATATCGACGCTGTAGTATTTCGTTGATATAGAATATAGTTTTATTGAATTAATCAGTTTTCGTTTTAACATAAATTAATATTTCTATTTTTTAAATGAGATATAAAGCATATTACATTCTATTTACTTAAGATATCTAGTAAAAATAACGTAAATGTCACCACAGTCATAATAATATTGGATACTTCACACGTTTGCATTTTTTTTTGCTAGCTCTACGCAGGTAATTTTTGTGTAAACCGTCTGGGTAAAAAAAAGAAGCATATAATTACAACAGCCAGTTCCCAGAAGGCGACGTAAGGGCTTTGTAAATGATTATAGCGGTGAGGTAGCGCCGTTGGCCCGGCTCTGGGTCCAACGTGCGACTACCTTTGGCCGCGTGGGATTGCGGATGTGTCACGGGTTTACCCGGCCGGAAAATATTTAACACACACGCACACTCGCGCGCGCGCGCTACACACACGCGGTTTTAGTTGCAACATTAAAAATAACGCGATTGCTGTGCTAAAAATATGGCTAGGATGTAACGTGAAACATTTGAATACAAGTTGTACTTAAGTTTCATTCAAACATATTTTAGTTTTAATGAGCTAAATTCAAGTTTGTTTTATTATTGAATCGAACGAGAGTTAATTCATGTAGATGATATAGACGATAAACTGGCATTATTTTAGGCATTGCTCTAGATGTTATTTGTAAAAAAAAAAAAATTAAAGGAGAGAACGCAAAGTTACCATCACAATGTCGTATAGCCCTAAGCAACATCAGAATTGCGACAAAATAACGATTTGCTTCACGGAAAAGTGTGAAACGATGGAATATTCGAAACGGGAAATGTTTAACGACTTCCGATATTTCAGATCTCTTGTCATTACCTTGTTTTCCTTAAACCGGATAAGCCTTACTTTATCGAACAAAACAAGATTTTTATCGATACAAGTAGCACGGTTTCATTATCATAACTAGGTATATCTTAGAACGAAGTGGGAAACAATAGTTACCAATTCCCACTGGCGAGTCGCTCAATGAGTCAGCTGGTGTGGTAATGTTAGTTTGTGACTCATTGGAGTGATATCACGTTGTACGAATCTACTATTCGGATATGATACGTTGGCTAATACTCTGATGTAATTGCTGTTATTATGATGACGATCACGCTTACTCGGGGAGTTGGTTAATTTACTATTTGTTCATGCTTGTGTTGATAAACTGGCGGCTTGTAAATATTTTGATAATCATCAATCTAACTTTTAGGTAACTGTTAAAATTTTATAGTTAAAGGAAAGAGATAAGCAAATATTAATCACACCCGAGTAAAGATTTGTTTTTCTAGTATATTGATATAAAGTATTTCTATTTTACAATATGGCAGTTTTCAATTTCTTGTAATTGTAATGACTGTATATTAGAAGAATTACGAAGACGTTTAAAGATCGTCTTACAATACTTTTGTCCTTTCACAATAAGCTAACGTAACGCTGGATAATAAAAATAAACTTTGTAGATTTAATAACTGTATTGAATGTATACTCGTAATTTCTTACTTATATTTAAACGGGCATATCGTATGTCACTTTTTCATCGACCAATTACGATTTGCAGATTTCAGCGTAACACCTTCGAAAACATCTACGAAAAACATCCTACACTGATTGAAACAACACCTTGAAATAATCTAATAGCACAATCCGTTTCAATAATTTGCAATCGATAAACAATTTTATAATAAAGTGACGGCACGCTCGCTGCGTGACGTCGGCACGACGCACGCGTCTACGGCCGCCCACTCTTGATCTCGTTTAGCTGACGTAGCCACTGATAAGCTGATAGCCTCTGTCTACCGCTAACGGAGATTAGCTCGACGTACAAAGCTCGATGAAAGCCTTCGGGGAGTTTCTGACGGCGAACAATTTATAGAAGCTTTATACTTGTTCAACGTGACGTGACAACCTTAGATTCAGTTTAAAATTTCAAATGATATCAACTGTTATGTACGTTAAGATTTAAATAATATAGAGGTTAGAATAACAAGGAAGCGATTGTACAAGCGGGAGTGGCTACAATGCTTTTAAGGCTTATTTTTTACTATTATTCATATACTTTGTTAATCCTACTTAACATGGCCATTTGATAAAATCAAATATTTGTTTTTAACAAAAATAATATATTTTCATAACAATTTTTTAAAACACTTTTAATAAGTTACTCAATGCTAAATAAATGTTAATATCGCATTAAAATCATTTGCATACGGTAAAGAATTGCCAGGTTTAGATAATATAAGGTCTTATAAAGACTGTAGATTATCTTGCTCTCATCAATTTGACATTAAAAAGTACAATTTCAAATTTATTCCACAAGAATTTTTATCGTATTTCTTTCTGTAGCGGAGACTCGCGGCTCACATTAAAAAAAATTTGAGGCGCAGCTTTTAGAACAAAAGAGAATAAATGTTAGTACTGTATTATTACAGTACACAGGTTTATTATATTTCAATTTAAAAAGCAAACGAGAAATAATTGGATTAAACCTCCGGTGTTCCGCCCTCGGTAATCCTCGCCATGGTTATTAAAGAGCAAATTGGCCCAAGTAACATTGTTATTTTTTTGTTGCAAAACGACGCCTATGACGTTGTAGCTTTATTCAACAAGCTTAATATTAATGCGTAATAACTGAGTTTTAATTAAAATAATAAAAAACATATGTGTTCAAGTTACACTTTATGAAAACTTTTAGGTTTAATAGATTCTTAAAGATTAAAGCTAAATTATATTACCATTTATGTATATGAAATTAAAAAAAACATAATGAATTATCTTTAAGTTAAATAATATGTTAATTTTTTTTTGTGTTATGAATTGCAAGTTGGAACCATGTAATCGATCGGTATTTAATATAAACCTATATTTTCACCATAAATTTTGTCTCTTTTATTTTTAACAAACAATACGAAAATTTAATTTTTATCTTGATGATGATGATGTGATTTAATTTTGTTAATTATAAAATGTATGCACTACTTCTTTAGATACTTGAAAAAAAATGAGTTTTTTATTAATACTAACTGGTATTTAGGGTTAACTCGTTTTTCATGGCAACGTTTTTCTAACACTTTTTGCTTTGGAGCTATCATATTGCATTCATATATATATATAATATTTGAAAAGTTAGGTGTTTTAGTGCTAAAATCCTGAACGACATCATACAAAGTTACTTTTTTTTATTAATTATCTCACACCCAATAATCACAATCTAATCATAGAATGGATGGAAGATTAACCGTACGCGCCTGTACTTCCTTATGTGTGGTGTAATCAACGTCTATTTTTATACAAATTGTTTACTCAAGGTGGCAAATATTCAAAATATACCAAGTGTCTAAATAATATAAGAAAAAAACACATACAAAAAAGCAATAATTAGCTAACGTAAGTATAATTATTATTAGTATAATTAATAATTCATTGTGCTTAATCTGCATTATTTTTATTGCTCGACATATTTGTTTAAGCAACAATCTGCTGCAATTGCGAAGTGGGCACGCGCACATTTTTACGTAAGTCAAGAGGTTAACAAACCGCTCAAAGTTGGCCTATCTGTTAAACAAACATCCGTCGCGATACGCCGGGAGCACCTTCGCACTGATAGCGGTCAAATGCTTCTGATACTGAATGATTAATGTTCGCTGCCGAGAATTTTTTGCACTGCGCTCGGCCACGTAGATTTTTGCTTATTTGCCCCACTACGAGTTCACTTCTAATTGAAAGCTGTAGAATTGTATATAAATAGGAGTAACATATTATTTATTCTACATACAACCTGTTACAGGATCATAATATCCAATTGTCTAGGTTTTTTTTACTAATTTAGAAATTTCTTTTTACCTTAATATAGTTAAATGTTAATGCTTTAATTCATCCGTCGAAAGACAATACCACCGTAGTTCTCTACTAGCTTTGTATAAATTATATCAAGACTATGATTTGTTTATGTCGCTGACCGAGCTGAGATTCATCATTGTTAAGCTAGTGAAACTCTCACTTTTGATGAAATTGTGTTATTTTTATTACAAAACTTCTATTTTTCAACAACTGTATGCCCCATAAATTGATAGCAGGAAGCTTTAAACTTTTGTGTCAACCGGTTTCGGAACCTCCGATAACCCACTATTAGCCCGCCTTCCGCTGTAGTTTCCGGTTTGTATTTATATAATTCAATCGAATTGTGCTGTTGTCGCGCCGACCGTCGACACCACAATTCGATTTTAACCAGACATCCGGTTGATATCGCTGACGCCTACACTCAACTGATTCGGCTCAATTATCTTTTGACATTCACACCTGATGGCGTATTGTTTTGAGTTCCGAAATTAGACCGTATCGATACGCGATAAAGTTTTAAATTATTGGATTACGATATTTATGATTTTGTTAAAGATTAGTACTAGCTCAATACGTAGTGATATCATCATGTAATCTATTGCTGTCTTTTTTCTCTCTGTTCTTTTTCTCATATCTTCTTATTACAATTGTAGAATGACTTGAATAAATTTTTTATAGTTTCTATGATACAATTGAAGAGTTATTTTATGCATATTTTAGATATTTAATTACTATTTTTTTAATCACAATTACGGAAAAAAACGTATTTTTATACGGTTTAATGGAATATTGTTTTTATTATCTATTTCATTGAGAGCGATCTTGTTGGATGCAGACGCAGATCGATCCACAATCGGCTGGTTTCATAATATAGTCAATAGGGCAAAGCGAACAATGCCACACGCGGCCAAACATCCGGCCTGTTATCGCGACCGGCTCCCATAGAAAACCGTCGGTTAATCGGTATGAATGAAACCGCTTACGTTTTTTAATTGTACCGTCGATATGGTTTTACTCCACCAATTAGCGGCGAGTGAATTTAAACGTTACGGAATGCACACCTTCACGATAGCTTACGTACAACCACGAACGATATACGTTTTTTCCCTTTTACTTTTAAGGCGGTTGAATAAGACCTCCATCTTTTCATTGAGTAGTATGGATGGTGTGATGATAGGATAATTACCAAGACACAAACTCCGTCACATCTTAATTTCATTACTTATGGAAGTTTTCTTGCGATTTTTTTATTTCTAGTCCAACTGTAATCATTATGAATTGAAATAGTTTTTCTATGAACTGTCTCCCGTTTTTATATTAATGTATGTTAACGCATCACTCAATAACTAATGGACAAATTTTATGCCGTTTGGTATCAGTGGTATTTCTATTTAGTATTCATTATGTATGCGGGAAATTGTCACTCTTGGATTATAGAAACGTTTTTGTTTTCCTATATTATCTACGCAAACGTCGGTATTATCTACTCGCTAATATTAACGAATGAATAAGAGTAGTTAATTATTAATTAAAAAGTTTATCAAATTAAATGTGCAATCATAAATTACAAATTTTTATTACTTAATCTTAATTATATAAGTTAAACAAAACGGCTAAACGCTTATACAATTCATTTCAATGAAATTAAATCTTGTAACTTATCATCGTGTAACCTGTTAATAATATCAAACTGTTTCAATCTGTCTTTTTTATGAAATTGTAGTATTTTACAAGTATCTGATACAATCATTAAAACACTTAACTGGGTAAAATATCTTCATAATAGTATGTTTATATATTTTATAATTTAAAAAGAGACTAGGATGTGAAGTATTTTCCAAGCTGTAGTTTTATGCATTCATTGCGAACATCTGTCGTGTTAAAAGAAGTAACACTGCATCTAAAGTCCCTATTTAGTAGACAGATCTGGTTCTTTTTTGTATGCTGAGACTACTGTATGGGTTGCGTTTAATTAAGAACTGTAATTAAAATATTGGAACGGACATAGGTGTTTATAATGACTTACTTTGCACATATCGATAGTGAAGAAAGTAAATTAGTATGTAAAGTTACATTCTTTGATATGTTTGCTTTTGTGATATTCTCCTTCTTATTTTAGTCATTGTTTTATTGTTCATGACACTACTAAGCCTCTTATTACATATTTATGATTTTATTGAAACAATGATATCTTGCTTCTGACAATTAAAAGTGTAGTAAATATTGGTTAGAATTTCTGTGGGTAATGAATAAACAAAAAAGGACGATAGAATCTGCTTGTTAATTGTAGATTTGCGGGTCGCGTTCATGTTACCAGGCAACTTTTAATGAAATATTCCATCCAGTTAAGTGTGTTCGACGTGTATACACGTGAATTTAAATTTGGATTGAGAAACAGTAGACTTGTATACTCTCGGTGTAAAATGGAAATGTATCCTGTATGGTATTTCAAAATGTAGTGATTTAATTTACCTCCCTAATGTTTGGCATTAATAATGTAAGAAAGAATAAAATTCGAAATTCAAATTGGGCTCGGCGCAGCGGATGAATGGCGGGTACGTATGCGCGTGCGTCGATTGCGCAAAACGGTGACGCAACGCGGCGGGCGCGCGGGCCGCGGACCGTTGCTTGTTAGTATTCAAAACAAGCGGGACGCCCAAGCGCTCGCCGCACCGACTAGCGAGACGTCTTGCACTCCACCCGCACTGCCAATGCGAACGCGTCGTATACGTTTCCGCCCATGCACCAGAATCGTTATCGTATAATTGAATGCAATACAATACACCCGTAACTGAAAATAATTCAAAACAGATCGTACATTAACATTTGACCTTGTTTCTTATTCTTTTCTGTGATGAGGTCGTCCGCGTATAGTTTATGCATGCAGTGAAACTTTGAAATTTTATTAATACATAAATTGAAGATTCTCGATTTGTTTGCGTCGAATAATATTAAACAAAAACGGTTCAAATATTCTGTTATGTTTTTTATTTCTACAAGTATTATTACAGTGAGATTTGCATCAAACTGTCGTTTTATACGCAATACACTTGAACTTGTAAAACGCAACTAGGCGAGGTTAATATTAGTAAAGAATAGACTTTTTTCGGTGGTGTCAGTTTCGAATTCCGACAGCGGGAAAGTTGAGCACGCGCCCGCTATGTCGTGCACCCGCGCGAACGGAAATCGTTCGTCGCGTTATTTATTTCACGTCCGCGGAACACTCGTGTGTTACCTCCCCTATGGTCTCGCTTTGTTATTTGCTATATGCTGATATTTCTTACTATGACATATATACGTAAGAATCATTTCCAACCCTGGAATATCTTACAATACTTTATTTAATGCCTAATACAAGCGTATTTAATGCTTTTTGGCATTGTCTATAGTCTTGTCGATAAGTAAATGAAGAGACTGGATGACAAAGAGAATTAGATTATTATTAAGTCATAAATGAAAACCTAACAATAATATGGACAAGTGGTGTTTAAATTGAAAAATGTCTCTATGAAATAATTACAAATTTCATGAGCAAACTAAATTTTTATATCCTAATATCTCGGAAACATCCTATCCTATTAGCTGATTTTACTTGCCGCCCATTATGATTGTCTTACTCGACATTAAAGTGCTGAAGCAAATGAACTAATTGTATTTACTTAATAAATAAAGATTAATTTTTGTGCAAATTTCTCTCCCATTTGTTTAATCCTGTTTAATATTGGTAAAGTCGTAATTATGTTTTCTTTCGTGATTAATATTTCGGTTTAAACGTTATTGACATTTCAAGCGTGTATGAAAATCATTCAGCGTGTGTTATCTTAAGTGCTACGTTAACTTTTGTAAGTTTCTACTTTGACGATTTTCTTACTCCAACAAATTTCACACCTTGTTTTAAGAAACACTTAAGCCTTTCCCGTCAAGTTTCTTGTTTATACTTGTGTTTGACGATGTGAAATATTAAAATCGCCTCTGTATTGGGATACATACTTTACATATATACACACACATAAATAATAACCAAAATATTCCAAGGAAGTTGATTGTACTTAATGTAATTTATCAACATTAGCGTTTTAAACTATTTTTATATACAATTTATTTTCGAAGAATTATTATGCGATAATAACCTTTTTTGTCCTTTTTACATGAATCACGTGCAATTTAATATTTTCTTAATTATTAAACACATGCTATTAGCACTTTAATTCCGTCAAGCAGAAAATCAAGGTTTCGCTCGCTCGCCTACAATTTAATAAAAGAGTTAAATTATCACTTCTCGGTATTTTAAACGGGGAAAAAGAAACTGAGTTAATTTGATACATAAATTAATTACCCGTTCCGAAAGTTGTTGGCACACCGAAAACCGCAGCAATTGCACGCTCAACTATCAGGGAAAATGAGCACGTAATTCACTCGCTACAATTCAAAGTTATATCGCAAAGGAGACCGATGCATTCCTGGAACTGCATTGACGCGGACCGTATAGCCGGGGCCAAGTGTCTAAAACAGGCGATTTAAAACTTTCCACCCTGCGTATTAAGGCTGTTTCTGATCGAGTTCGCCCGCGAGGAGACGAATGGTGGGGCGTTGGCCTGTTGAGAATGTTCGCCGCTGACCTAAGTGGTCAATAATGATTTGTTATACCGCGTATAATACACCATTTTCCTTACTTTTCTAAAATACCTAATAATTATACTGGTAAAACGAAGACATTACCAAGGCGCACATTCCTACTCTTTTAAACGAAACAGAGCTGTTACCGCTTGTAGTAATTAAAACGGCATCGCGGGCGAACTTCGTTACGAGACTTAATCAGTGCAAACTAAAACAGTTACCTTAATAAATGTGAGTAGGTCGGCGAAATGATAGTTTTCATATTGTTTCTACATTTGGTAATGAATATTAAAAACACTACCATTTATAAACTGTTTTAAATTCATTGTAAAATTAAAAAATAAATGGGTTAAATAATATTTATCATTACAATTTTGTTTCACCCCTATTAATCACGGTGTAATAATAATACTTGTTTTTTAAGCTAATAATCCAGATAAAATTAAAAAAATTACATTGTCTTTTACGCTATTTGATCATTATAAGTTTTAATTTAATTAACAAATATATAGCTGAAATGCATGCGAAATTTATTCTTAAAGCCTTGCGGATTGGATTGACCTCCTCTGTAGTGCAGCGGCTAACTGCTTGCTTTAAAACATGAATGTCCCTATTTCGATTCCGGGGCCAAATACGTCATGATGGCTGGTTTGTAGCATGGTTAATTCGAAAACGCCTTGCTAGCAACTTTACTTCATGTTAATCTGCAATAATGCATTATTGCTATATATTGGTGTTACTGTCGGAAAACAGTATTACTGTATTCCGTCAGTCACACATCTACCCTAGATATTATCTATACTAGATATATGGGTATTTTGTACTTTAAAAACAGTAATTTACTTAGATAAAAACGCAACTTTTTTCTACAAAAAGAATAAATCATTACGCATAGTTCACACAATCATTTAATAGTGAGCGAGGTCCGTTATCACACAGCTAGTGGTAAGAGAGAGGTCCGACGCCTGTGGCCGCCTATACGTCCTAGATCGCTCCGAGAGCGCCTGGGTGGTCGGCATGTACCGGCTGTGAGAACGTTCCGGATTTATCTGTTTCAACTGCACTCGGGATGCCCTTGCGGCGATTACTTTCGAATTCTGCATACACAGAGTGTATACGTAAGCGTTCAGTTATTTGAAGCAGGATCTAACGGAATACGGAACCCGCAGCGAAATGTTAGATACGCTATGCTCGTACGTGATATGTTTTTAATATTGCTAAAATATTGTATTCAAATTTCAAAAATTTCCAATGACGGTTCCAAAAAGTGACCTTTCCGCCTTTCATCTTGTGAAGTGCAGCAATTAACACAAGTTTTTGGTTTTTTTGTTTAAGAAATGTTTAAAGCAATTTTAAGTTACTTATTTTTAATGTTTTAATGGGTTACTATATCCATAAATCATCGATTATTACCGTAAAACCAGCTAATAATCTTATCAAAGACAGGGCATTACAATATTCATTTATGTTTATTGCCGCAGATTGAACTCGGCAATAAACTGTACATATTAATGATCGTATGAGATTAAATATACTCGAGTAAATTTGGCGCGTGTTTTCCTTACTATACGAGGTGTCATTAGATAAATTGACAGACCACCGCAAAAAATGTGTACAGATCGCCCCGTGGAGGAAATAAACATTAGCTCTGTATTTTATTTGCGAACATTAGCTGATTACTGATAAAATTGTGAGATAGTTGAGAACATTTCTAACCCGTAATAATCGAAGTTTAACAGAGATTTATAACATAAATGATAAGTTTTATGCGTCTGTTGTCAAAATTTAATCCTATGTTTCGATTATTATTTACAACATATTTCTTTTACATCGTTGAAATACATTAATATCGGTTTTACGTGTGCGTCGTATGTACATGAAATAAGTTAGCTTTATTAAACAGTTTTAAAATGCAGTAATAAAAGTGGCCCTATAAAGTGACGCAAAGGCCGTGGAAATGGCCAAGTGAAAAATCTCACCTGTGTCGTTTTTCATCGTACACCCGACCGGCGATGTGTAGGTTTCATCCGAAGGCGGGTACGTACACTTGTTGAATTGCAAATAAGTGAAGCAGCCTTCAATATTATTCTCCAATTCTCTCCTTTATTTAGATACCGAGTAGGCGCTAGCGAAAATTAGCAAAGTAGATCAGACAAATATACACGCGTCGTTTTGTATTTTGCGTGTAGGACTTCCTTTTGACTTTGTTCAGACAGGAACGTTAACATATTTTACTTTTGTTGTTGAAACAGGATGTTTTTGCGACTTTAAATAATTTTGAGCTCATTCAAGGTGAACGTTCTGCATTCATTTTCATTAGTCTTTTTGCACCAACGTTTAGTGTTTTTGTCTCTGCTCATTCCAATATATATGTGCCATGATGACTAACATGAAAAATGTGCAACACTTGAATGGTTCAATAAACTTTTTACAAAATTGCTTTCTTTCTTCATCTCTTGTTGTTTTACAGAATTATTTTGTACAATAATACTTTATCTTTTTTTAAAATTTAATACTACACTGGTCCTTCAATATTTAAACTCTTTGAATACCAACGTAAAGTGATTCCCCACTTGCACTAGTTGATGTAATAGTATTTGCTAAAATTTACTTTAACAAATACGTATTTTACCTTTCTAATGTTTACGTATATTTTTTTTATTTCATATAGAAAATTAAATTATAAATGATTCACCAAGTTGTGTTAGTTAATATTGACAATATTATACTGTTACAATAACCTAGTAACACACAGAAACCCTATAACGCTCTCCAAGGTTCTATTGTATAGAAATAGACATCGATTGGTCGTTTAAAAATAACAGAAGCGAAGTTGCGAATCGTGAGATACGTGGGCGTCGCTGTAGCTTATGACCTGCTGAGGACGGGCCGTCTATTTATAAAATATAAACAAACCCGACTGAAGCGTGCCGTCTACCTGCCACTAACACATTTTCTTACTTGACCTCTTTATCTTTAATATTATTAAAACAC
This sequence comes from Pharmacophagus antenor, assembly GCA_018245475.1. Lineage (NCBI taxonomy): Eukaryota > Metazoa > Arthropoda > Insecta > Lepidoptera > Papilionidae > Pharmacophagus > Pharmacophagus antenor. Next base: position 56,072 of record DWQX01000028.1, read on the forward strand.
ATAGATTTTGCTAATAGTTATTTCTAAACTCCGGCATAAAATGTTAGAAACATTATTTTTTACGCGTGATGTGTAATGTATGTGTGACATCGTAGTAGCTCCCTAACGGCTTAAATGCTGATACACACACATGACAGCTGTGGATAGAGTTCAGACTTTATTTTTTTTGTCAAAGATGTACTAAAATTACATATACATAACAGTCGCAGCGGTTAAATGACGGGTTTCTTACTATTGTGTCTAATGTTGTATGTTGGATCCCCCTTTTGTGATGAATTTATATGATCGTCTATGGAAATTTAAATAAAATATTTTCAACAAGTGACTCTTCAATTGCCAAATACATTTTATCGAAACATCAGTTGAATAGTATTTGTGGCAAGTAAGGGAGAGATCTGTGATTTTATTTACTATTACGAATAAGTGTAGCTTTATGTCACGACGCCATTATTATTTAAAGTTGGTTATAACTAGTGACTACATACAAGACACAGTCCGATACAGAACAGTGTTGAACTTCTACTAATATTACTACATTAATTACCAGTCTAAATACGACAACACGTGAATCATAGCTTCAACTTGTATGGGACTACGTTGTCTAAGTAATAAACAATATGTAGTCAAGTGTAAACTGGCAATTTATCGATTCCCGGTAGCACTTTTACTAAGCGGGTATTAAAAAGATAATATCAGACAATCGTTTTAAGCCATCACGCGTCCACTCCCAGATATGAAGCTTCTTATATTGCCACTGAACATGAAACTTTGCTGCGTACATTTACATTTCTACAATTGCATATGTTTTTATATCGTGTCCAAGTGGTTAAACAGAAATATGTCGGTTTTTTTCTGTCACTTATTATATTTTCTTTAATACGAACATGTATTATAGGTAAATATCTTGTACAATTTTTCTTGGACAAGATCAAATAGAATATGATTTGTTGCAATACATGATTTGGAAAGGGTAATTTCTGTTTATACATGAAGTAAATTATTCTTTTTGTTATTGTTATTGTATAATACAGGAAGAATTGTATGTTCAATATATTGAACACACAACCCTTTCTTAATATATATATGAGTCGCTTATTTTGAAAGTGGCCTAACTCCATTTATCTTCAAATCGAGATATTGAAAGTTTTGCGTTTGAATGAATATAAAAATATACGTGTAAGATACTAATGAGTCATACTGCTTAAGCGTATCTACTAAGGATGTTAAATTCAATGTTCCTGTTAAAATAGTCGCAATTATTAAATAAATAAAGTGCGTTTTGTTATCAAGAATGGAGTTGGGCCACTTTCAGACTACACGGCTCAGTTATTTAATTAATTCTGAAAACACTGTAACTGTAAAAAAATTATCGTATTTGCGCTGAATATAAGCAACCTGAAGTGCTTCACTGATAAATAACATGAAGTTGTACATGTAATCATGGTAACCGGTAAAAAAAATTAAAAAACGGAGTTGGGTCACTTTCAAAATAAACGGCTCATATCTTTTCCACAATGTATTTAAACCTTCGCTATTTTGTATTAATGCAGTTAATAAGAAATCATGGGATAACTGTTAAGAGGACTCGGCTGTTTTATTAACAAGTTAAAAACGTTTCTCAAGTTCTTATTGCGCTCTAAGTGCGTAATTGATGACGTTGGTTAGGTAGACCGTATTATGTCTTTTAAGATTAGAGCCGTTCGCAAGCTTGTAATAGATTTATTGCATTAAACCATTATCAACGTGACGTCGTCGTACGATGCAGGCAAGAAATTTGTTTCAGCGTATCTACAATTACGTATATGTCGCAAATAATGACGTTCGATTTCAATTGTTTTACATATAATAAAATGAAAAGTGGCGTGTAACATCCTTGAACTCTGAATTCTTTTAGAAATGCTGTTGTCTGACATGAGAGGTTGAGGTCGGGACCGATTTCTAAAAGTAAATAAACCTTATAAGTTGCTTCCTAAATACACCGAAGTTAAACGGGGTCATTGAAACGTTTGACAAGTTTTGTTGTTTTTTGTAAACAAACAATTCGCCTGCGAATAGAAGGATCGTAAATACGCATCCGTGTCGTACCAAGTTCCATTCGAAGTACGTTATAATTTTAATCAATAAAACGTCGCCGGAAAACAAATCGGTCGTCAGGTAATTGTTTCTGGGAATAGCTAATAAAAATGCGGCGTCAATTAGCCGTGATATTGCGGCCCGCCTTCCTGGAAACCGGGGAGGGTGTTTGTTTTTGAAGCGCTGCCGGTGCCCGCGCCGGCGGACACTTATCAGTTCCGATTATTGTTTGCGAATCGTCGCCGACTATGGTTTTTCGATTTTGACCTGTTAGACATGTGTGCAGTATAGTGAGTAGAATCAGTTTTTACGTAAACAAAATTCAATAAAACCAAATATAAAAATAATTTGCTTATTACCGCTCTTTTGAAAAGTAAATACGATGAATAAATTACTATCTCAACGTTTTTGCCACTACACGTGCCATCTTCAAGATATGCGTTGGACAGGACACGGTTCGACGTCGCGCTGTCGCTTTCACGAAAATGACACGTGCGTAGTGCCGAAACGCGTTGTAACTGTAGTTTAAGTAGTTGTAATATATACGACTAAGTAAAAAAACGGAAGTAAGCAAAATACTTTTTGGTTTATTAAGTAAGTTTTTACACTTTTTTCGACGTTAATCGGATATTTTTGTAATTCCTCCAATTAGTTCATACTCTTTTTGGAAATTATTGTTAAAATTTTCAGTCGTTAACAAAATACCTTTTATTCGTCTACTTAAATACATTTTCTAAACTTTAGTGGACGATACTTGATACTAATGCAGTTTTTTTTAATAATAATTTTTTAATTAATTTTAGTTTCATGTGGGAGAAAGAATTGACTATTTTTTTAATTACTTTTTCATATTTAGTCATTATTATTAATAACACTGAACAATAATGTTTTACCACATTCGAATTAAGATTTCCTTGTACATTTAAAGCACCAAATCAAATTTCATTTCGGTCAGTTGATTAAATATAAAGTTAACGATAGCCGCTCAGCGATACGGTCTCGGTTCACAAATTATTCCCCGAATCTATTAAATCCGTTTGTTCTAATAATAAGAATGAATAAAAAAAAACGTTCTACGTTTCTCTGTCTAGATAACATCAATCCTAACAATGTCTAGACTAGTCAATAGCCGAAATATGCAAATTGCTGCAAATGACTGAGTACACCGGCATCAACTATCTGTATTCATATTTCATATTCGATGTGTGCCATTCACCCTGCACGGTGCTGTGTTGTATGAAATTTAACTTAGTAACGAAAATTTAAAACTGTAATAGACATGGCATACGAAGGCATTATAACTGATTTTAATTATGTTTATTTACAGCATTTCTAGCTTGCTTACATTAAACTTATCACAAACCATTAAATATTAGTTTACTTAAAAGCGCTAAAACTGAGAATTGTTTCTTTGAATAGTTGTTAATTAAATTTAATACAAGAGATTAAAAAATACAACATATTCGTTTTTAATCTTATTTCACAAAAGTTTTACCAATATATTTTTGAACAAAAATCCGCATAGTTACATGAAATAATTTATTCCGCGAATGCTAAAGCGCGTAATATCCCGCCGTATTTCGGACAATAGGATCGCCGGAGGGTGACCTTTCGGCAGGTCGTTTTCAACGAAAACTCGTCGCTTGTCTGGCCCAAACATGACCTTTGGGAGGCTGACTTCAAACGATGCATTATTAATACAAAAAAAAACCGCTTTGGAGTCTTAAATATAACAAGAACTATGAGCGGCTTCCGGGAATGATTTACAGTGAAGATAAATGTCTTAAATGTACCTGTAATATATTTGATGTTGACGGTTAGAAGCATATCAAACAGTCTGGTCTCTCTCACCACTGCAGCAATGTCTGTATTTGCCGTCACAGTGTAGCGTGCGAGTATTATTGTTTTTAAAGGCGATGCATGCAAGTATTGGAAACAAGATTGGGAGAATATCGTAGGTATCAGCGTTGTAATGTGGTGTAGAATTGACATCTCACTGTCCATAAACAATTATAGACAAGCATATCGCACACCATATATGTGCTTCTAATTCCACCGTTCAGCTGTATATAATAAATAATTATTATAATAAAGAACGATTAAACGGTACGGGTACTATTCTTGGCTTCTCTAAAATACTAAATTTGACAAAGAAAGCTTGTGTGGTCTGTTAGTGTATTGGCGATCATTGGCCCAGCAAATCAGATGCTTGTCTTACCAAGTGTTGTAAGTTTATTACCTTCACTGTTTTATTTCGAAGCCGTTGGAAATAAAACAAAAAATAACAATCCTATTTTAGTTTTTTATTCCATAAAAGTATCTATAAAAGAATGTTAGTCCATGTAAGTGCACCCTGTTCGAAACTTTGCAGTTTTCTGAATCTCTCCAATGCGCTCACATTCTCGAAACGAATCTGAGATACAACATTCCACTTGTTACTTTGTAACGGAAGTTTCTAATTTTTGTATTAACATTTACGGATAAAATGTTTTATACATACTCAAGGCATTTCTTTAAATGATTCATTTTTAAATAATGCGATTAATATTATGAAAGTATTTTTAGCTTTTTCACTTTTTTTGAAATTGTGGACGTATACCGACTATATTGTGATATAAAATTGTATGACGAAGACTGATAATGTTTTTTTTTTGCAGGTAAAAATCAAGTTTAATACAAACATAAAACGTAAGTAATGGTGACAGTTTGTTTTTAAGATGGTATTACTTAAGCTAACCTATATCACTTCCGTGACATATGGTTGATATCAACACACTTTTGCCTATTGGAAATTGGAGAAGTATAAAAAATGTTTTAGAAGCGGTACATTATGCAATGTTTACACGCTAACCAACTGACTGCAGCTGCTATATTCACAAAAACTAAATCCATAAACAATTTCAAACTTATAAACGACACAAATTTTTTTCATAATTAGGGGAACCCATTTTTTATAATTTCCTTTAAAACGGAACACGTCAAAATTGAAAAGTAAAAAAACAAAATTAACCCCATTAAGTTTTGTAGCAGCGAATGAAAACCTAACTCATGACAGTTTTCAATGCCTGTACGTGTTTTCTTGCGTTAGTAAAAATTCTACACACAAGCAAACAGTTTTAAATCGTCAAGTAAAACAGTCGATTTGAAACATGCTATTTATTTCTCAGAAACAATTTGCTTGCTCGCCTATCGCATATAATTTGCAAATAATCTTATAAGAGTTAATAACGTGCGAAACTGCATTTTTCTATTTTTTGATCCGATTTTTTGTTCTTTTTTAATAATGATATTTTAAGGACACATGAAACTTTCGTACGACTAACCTATCGCGTCTCTCAAAATGTATCGGGAACCCACGCGGCTTGACCAGGTTATAACATGACTTTTGTAATGAATAACAATAACTTACGATAATACCTATATAAGACATATCTTGTGTTTAGGTATCTGTACTTTGTTAAACATTTAATTATACCCCAGCAATGTATTGACAACTGATTACGTTTACGTTGAATGGATATAAGGAAACACGAAATGTGTAACAATCACTGTACACACAGACAGCTGTATACTTTCAGTTAATTAATTGGCATCTCTTCCCCAAAGGTTAGTAGAACAAAATTTGAATAATGATGCTCGCCCAAAAAAGAAAACAACTAATCTGTAAATGCAATTAGTAACAACGGTAATTGCAGCCGACAACGGAGAGGCCGTTTGTTAGCAAAGCTGTAGCATTCACACAGAACCAGTTTCGGCGTAGATTATGAGAAGAGCCGTCAAGTCCATTCACACGCTCGGAACGGCGGCCCGAAACCTGTTCCCCTAGAGGCAGGTGTCTCGCGGACCACGGGGGGTCGTTTTGTTTATTTTCGTATATAATTGCGGTGACCTTAAGGCTGATTAAAGCCAAAGCCGATGGCTCTATTGCTCCGATAACCGAAGAAAGCTAATAATTGTATGAACTGTGCTGTGGCCGTCTTATTTTCTAATTAATTCAACAGTTTGATGTACTCACCGATCGATGCGATTATTTTTTTATCGTCTATGGGCCAACACTTGATCTCGATTCCAACTTATCTTAAGTGACAATGAGGCTGTAGATGGTGAAGTTTGTTATCCCAAATATATCTATACCCAGAATACATCTGGCACTCACATTTATGACTGCTGGAACACAACAAATCTGTTATGGCGGTACATTGACATTAAGAGTGGTAGCTAGCCAAAGTTCGGAAAAATCCTTTCACAATCCCAACTTCACTACTCATGAAGCTTCGGAAGCGAACCAGGGACCTGCATGTTACACGACAAATGGTAAACCATTGCGCCCCGCTGGCATTTGAAGCGAACCTAAAATGATATTCGTTTTTTTGATTGATTGCACTATTGACTTGTTATAAACCAAGATTCTTTACTCAACACCATGAAGATAACGAAATTTTATAGTTTTTTTCTCTTCCTTCATATAAATAAATACCATAATATTCTTTACATTTAATATGCTAAAGGAAAAGTCGCGGTTACTAAATTTAAGAAAATTCTTATCAAAAGACCTTACAAAGAAAAGTAAACTAGCGCACAGCTTTGAGGCATATCTAATGCTTACAGCGTGTAGTGGAGCGCCGTCATATTAAGTTCTAATCTCCCGATATTGTGAAAAGCTTGCGTCTGGGACCTACGTGATTATACGTGTACCTGTGTGTCTGGCGTAGACGTCGTGGGAATTTCTTATAATCTAGACCGCTAGATAATACCATGCAGACCAGGATATAGCTATATTTAACATAAGTTTCTTACATTCCACTAAGCTTTCTTTTTTTTATCAAATATAATGTATTGAATATGGAAATGAGATAACATGCGCAGTCCTGAGTTAAACAATACTTTGCTTAAAACAAAATCTTTATTATCTTGAAACAGCAGATCTCTTAAATTATCGTAATATTCCTTAAGAAAAGTACGATAACATTAAACAAATTAACTTATAATTTGTTGACTTAAGGATTCTATGTTTCTGTTTAGTGCATTTGGCTTATATTTTAATAAAATTGTCGTTTTTTTCCACAACCAATATGTTGATGAAAGATCGTAATCATCGCAGCCTAATGTGAAAAATGAAAACGATAGTACTACCAAAATGCTTATCTTCTGATATAATATTATAATTTTAAATTGATCGATGCTCCATCATAGACATAAAACTAATTAGATTTGTTAGAGCAACAGTTGACGTAGAATTACTAGGTGGCACGTAATTTCCCAGGGGCGACGGGGACCGCGTCTGCCGGCCCTAACTTAAGGCAGGCGAGCGACAAATGACAATAGAAATGGAATTTAGATATTATGCTTTCTTATCATACCTACTTCCATTGCCAGTATTCAGGTTATTATATTAATTTTGTAACTATTTGTTTAATTAAAGACAAACTGAAAGTTCTCTGTCATGTCATCAATGTCTTTTGCAAGATGTTCATATGTACTAAATCCTTTCATAAATACTGGTCAGTTGTTTCGAAATAATATTACTTTTTAATAATGTAAAATCTGTAAAGAATTAAATTACTTACAAAGCAGACCCAATCTGCCATTCGTTTATTTAAGATCATACACCATTGCACACAACTAAGTTTTCGCGTCATCATCTCTTTCGGACTTCTGCATTCTGATAGATAAATCCATTGGCTCTAGTTGCCTTTCATTATCTCATCCCACCAGCACCTTTACGGTCGGCCACAACTCTATTTTCTTCTTTTTTACCTTTACAAAAAATTTTTGGTAAAAATTCGCTCTTATTCGTTGGTTTGTACCACAAAGCTATAATAACGATATGAGAGATTCTATGTAAAACGCTAGAGCACGTGAGTACGTGTTAATAATGAGATCGTTACAGGGACAGGCACGGGGAGAGCGCGATGATATCATAATATCGCTCACGGGGATCAGTGCAACGACTTGAGAATGATATAGAAACCATCTAAGAACGCGCTACTTACATTTCCTTAGTTTCGCTCTCTTTGGACGCGGGTTACGCGAATGCTATTTACATACTATTTTAGTGGAGAGAGTATCTTTAGTTGAGATGTTGGCAATAAATATTTTGGCTTTGAAATTTGTACGTAAGTATGTAATTATTTTCATATTTAAGTAACATATCTCAAAATAAATGTTCACATTTTTAAATTAAATTTAAACGGCCGATATTCGAATTCATATTTGGGTTTATTAACATAAAGTATATTCATAAATCGATATCCGATGTCTTATTCCATATAACATTAAAAACCTCTCCCACTTAAGTACATTTCGCATACATATGCCGGAATGAGTCTCTACATATTTATTTAAAAGAATTTAGCACACAGATTCTCTTGTATACCCAATCTTGCGTAGGTACTGTTCGAAGTGTTCAAAGTAAAAAGAAAACGCGTAAAACTTTGCCCGCAATACCTACAGTGAGTATAATTACATAGCCGCCCGGAATTCGAGTTATTTTCGTTGCTAAGAGAAATTTTCGCCGCAAGGTCATTTGGTATCTCCTATCGTCGCGATCCTATAATTAATGCGAATGTTTTGTAACGCTCATTATTCTCAAAAAATGTTAAAGAAAATTTAAAACATGAACAAGAAATTGTATTTGATTTATAATGCTATCTAGTATATATAGTTCTGATTTGGGTCACATTTAAAGAAGAATGGCATATGTCGTCACGTACTTTATTAAACAAACTTGATACAGGATAATAGTAAAAAACGTCTAAATATTAACTACATTTTTTATATTACATAGAATTATGTTAGGACGAAAGTGTTAGTGACATACAACAGGTTCATATCACTCATTTCAATCACTCCATAAAACAACTATCGTTTAGTTCACTGGTTAAACGTATAGATGATGGTGACATGACTAACGGTGTGATAATAAATAAATGTTTTTCACAAACCCACTCAACAATAAAGTGTTTACTAGAATTAGATTAAACGACTTGGACACATAGCAACAACACGTACGGGACGTAATTATTAGCTAAAAATTAAAAAGCATTATTACCTCGTTGTTCTGTGTAATGTTACTATCTCATCAATATTCTTAAATTAAAAAAAAAAAACGAAATGTCACCTCAAATATTCAAAGAAGCTTAAATGATAACACAATCTACATTATTTACTTTATTCATTAAATCATTTGGTAAATTATCAAGTGTGAGTGGCAGATTTAAATGCGACATTTCATTGAGTTAACAAATTCATACTACAACCACCATATCACCTTGCCATTAATAGTGTTTGTAAAATTTCCATTCAATAATGAACCTTACTGTCGCAATATTAGCACAACCGCATAATAAAATAAATGGCGTCTAATTACGTCAGTTGTCATGCAATACGAGCGAATCGTAAGCAATCTAACCGCACTGAACTAGTTTCCACGTTCCGATAAGATTAATTCGGCGCCAATCCCGATGATTCATGTTAAATCAACATCACTGTTTACCGTTCACGTTGGTGTTGTCGACTGCACTAGTAATGAATGACATAGTTACTTTTTATCTTTCATATTAAAAACAAATGTGCCCGACATAGTCTACAGCGTGGTAAATCTTTACCTTGAATCTCAAAACTGTTTTTATATTAAATAGTATTTGAATTTATTCAATATGATACGGTGTATAAATTGTTCATATTTTTATTTTAAGGTTAAAGTCAAATACATTTTCATGTATGGTTTTATTAAATCCTTATTAAGTATTGAACTTAATTCGCGACCGGACAAATACCCAGTAGTACAATGTTACCTGTCCAATGGCCACGGAAATGCTAAGTTGGACATTTCTCTTGGGGTTACTGTCGTGTTGAATTTCTTGTTAACTGACTTAAATTCACCTACCGACCAAATTAATATCAAACAACACAATTGAACACGAATTTATTTATATTATCAATGTACTAGAAAATTATTATCCATTTTAATGTCTTTTTTTTTTTCATATCTTTGAGTTCGTAATTAATAGACCTTGTTTTTTTGCATGTGATTTACACATGTGAAACGATGTTTTATAAAAGTTGTTTAATTCATTACATTTTATTTCTAACTCTAGTTGAATATGAAATAGTAGAATTTCTTCTCGTTTGGAATCGTAATTTATAATTTCGAGTACATGATAACCAAAACATGCATATATTATTAAAATTTACACACAAAAGTCATTTGGCTGTACCCATAAACTTCCACGTGTACGAGTGCATGTGCACTCGTGTAGAGAACCTCACGAATTTCCCTCGTGATGTGAAACAATCGCTCAGTTATCGCCCGATATCGATAGTGCGACACGCGTGCCTTGAAACGTTCCCAATTAAAGAAATTAATCTTTTATAACACGCATTCTCGATAATTAGCAGTTAGCGAAGGCGCTGTGAATATAATAGACATCGAGCTCGATTATTATTTTATAATTATTTACTATAACTTTGTGCCGTGACTTTATATGTGAATTTTTTATTTTAATAACTTTGCAACTTTATTTATTTAAAAATTCATTCCATTAAATTTATAGACCAATTGTTTACAAGTTTCGATATATATAAAATTTATATATATTTATATTATATAGCCAGGTGGTCAAGAATGAAACCTAACAGCGCTTTGATCTCCTTGGTTCTTTTGCTCATTAACATACTTGAATACTCGATTATACAATACTTAAGAGAGAATGAAACACTGACCCAAAGGTATTCATGTTCAAATCTAATGTACAATAAACATTTGTATTGTGTTTTGTCGTCTGGTTTTGGTACGATTTGAGACCTTTATTCCCGTACAATACGTAATACTGCTAACATTGCTAACACCGACAAACCGCGTAAACCACGGTTGGCCGCTAAACAATGACATCTCCAGCAGCTTCAGCGGTATATATCCATGACGCCCTCTCTTGTCAATCATAGCACGTAAACAAAACTAGCGCAAAGCTAGACAACGGAATTCTTGGCACAGTTGGCATCATGGGGCAACCTTGCATGCGATGAGTTCCGGGTTTTCGAACCTGCCTGCCGGCTACGATTATTTACGTACGTTTGGGACTTTTGATGTGGCAATAACTATTTGATGCGTTGCGTATTGGCGGACATAAACCGCCGACGTTTTGAAAGCAATAGGTTGATTTACATTCTAACGATATGGTACCTAATTTTTAACACTTTTTTTAATGCTTTTACTTTTAGAGATAATGATTTTTTGTTCCAATATCAATATTCAAGAACACTTAATGTTTCTATTTTGTTGCGAAATAATTTCATTAATAAAGTTGAAACTTGTAGCTGGAATTCTTCGTGTTGTACCTAAATGAATCAATATTTTAAAAAAGTTGAAGTAAATTTCTAATTGAAGTTTTTTTTCATGACATGCCTATAAAAATGCATCGCCATGTTTAATTTTAATTTTTAAATTTTCCTGCTTTTACATTGTAAAAGGAAAAAGCCCCGTGATATTACCTACAACTCTTAAGAGTAACTATAAATGAATCGGTGGTTTTGAGTAATGTCTTACGTTGCGCTATGGTTATATGGAATAGCATAATGTGGTAGTACATATAACGTAATACGTCATATTTATTATATAAATGATCATACAGTTACGTAATATAAGCAGTCTGTCATTAGCAAACCCCGTGCGATAACGGCTAAAGGCCACGACGAATCGTGTACATTCATATTATTTCCGCGGTTATTACGTTTGAAACACAATTTCTAAAAATGCATTCCGGCAACCGAATCGAATTTAATAATAGACTAAATAGCGATTTCGTACAGAAATGTCCGGTGAGTCACGCTCCTTGGCGTATAATGGCGAAATTTGCAACGACATCGCGAGCATAATAGCTGTAGCCCGCGACTTGTCGAAAATAGTTTAATATCTTAATGGTGGCAGTAAAACGAATTTTATTTTGTATCAGATTTCATGGCTGAACGCACGAAAATCTGCTAAATGTCAGTTGTTTTTGAGTCCTTCGCTTTATAAAACCATGTCAAAGTTTTGAAAAGCTGAATAATGAGTTTGTCCCTGCAATAAAAGAACAATTTCTTAATTTAATATTTTAGTAAAAATTTTGTTATACAAATTATACGATTATAATCAAAATTAGTGTGATATACAAGGTCTGGGAGTTTTTATAATATGATAGAGAAATATTACATCAACCTGGTTAAACGCAGAATAGTTTGCGAGGGCTTTGGGTTAAAAATGAAAATTGCTTCAAATAATTATTTGACAGATATCAAATAAGAAATTTCATTTTCGTCCATGACTATTTTTATTGCACAACGATAATAATTAAGATTAACAATTTTTCTTCGTAAATGTTCTATACACAATGTACAGCTATTAGATTTATGAAAAGGCAATAAAATATATGGAACCGCAAAACAATCTTCGTGCACAGAGCAAAGTGCGCGGCCGGGGAATACCCAGCGTGGCGCCGCGGCGTGGCGTGACCGCCTAATGCCATAAGCACGCGAAATTGTTGCGCTCCGAACATTAAATACTGTAGTCCCCGCTTTTATTGTTCATTGATGATTGATCGAATAATCTATTTGTACCGCGTACAATCTAAACATGTTATGGAAAAAATAAATACGATTACGGATAATTTATAGCCTGCGTGATGCAGTTCCGTAGGACCTCTGCGTCAAAGCAAGCAGTAAAGTTAGTTGCCTAGGCGCGGAGGCCTCGGGGTTTGATTCCCGGGCCACAGGTGGTGTGGGGCCTCGATGTTGCTTGGATTTTTCGATTTCGCTTGACTTCACGTTCTTTCTCAATCTGCAGCCATAACAACATTATTGTTTCGAAAGTCATACATGCGAACGTAAAGTATTTTGGGCGAATACGCTTCGCTATTTACGGCTAATTGTCACTTATTATCAGGTGAAATTAAGTTCAGATGTAAGCCCATAATCGATTGAAATAATATAAATTTCAAAAAAATCCTTTCTAATTATTATGTAGTTTTTTTTTGTACTAATGATTTTCGAAGTGAAATCTCTGTTATGTCCGCTCGGTCGACGGTTCAGTAAAGTCTAGACGCGATAAATATAAGACTAGAAATATTTTATGCGATGAGGGGAACACAGAACTGTCAGGTTCTCTTTTGTTGCCAAATCGCTGTTGATTCGAGAAACTCATTTGCATTACAGAATACATAACACAATAAGCGTTCCAGTCAAATCGTACTTTCACAAATGTACATGTGGCTGTAAAACCTAACCGATGATAATAGTATAAAAATATTTTATTATTTTCCTTTTCATTGGTTATTTTTTATTCTAAGCATCGTCATCGCATAAACTAATTCGCGTATACCGTTATATTTCCGCATGTCATGCGATCTGCACTGCAGTTCTTTCTCCTCATTCTGTCAATCTTCGCAAATTTATTATACGAGTATAGCATTTGCTATTGACCACAGTAGAGTCATCGCGAATAACTTGGCTGTATAAAGCCCGAATATTACAGGCAACAATTGTACGTAACCGCTGTTTATATTTTATTTATGGCGCAACACCGCCCCATAATTTAATCAAACGCAAACTCTAACTATCACCGCACTCTGGAAGCGAATCATCGTGAGACCGTTGCGATTGGAGAGACGGCCGTTGCTTCGCCGAGTGTAGTCGCTGTTCTCTTTATTTGCGATCGTAACAATTGTTCGCGCCAATTGTAGAGCGGCAGCGATAATTGCGCGAATCAAACCTCGTGTGCGGTGTGGTCAATCCGTAACTGAAATAGACAATCCTGCTTTATACTAAAAGTCTACCAACCATTTTTCATTTTTATCGTCAACTGTACAAATGAAACACGGACTTAAGTTTTCTTTTGTATTCCTTTTTGTTATTTTAATGTGATTTTAACAAATTATCTAGTGATACAATTAAGCGTTACTACTTAAGTTAATTAATGTATAAATTACGTACACACCGTACTGTACCCTAACCATATGCCTGTAAATTTCGTAAGCTATCGAGTTTCGAGCGTACTGCACACAGGCTTTCCTATTTCATGGCATATACCGCACGTCAAAGCTAATAAATAAGAGTCGACACACACTGAACCAAATATTACCATAAAGCTTTTTTTAATCCCTGCAAAACAATAAATGAGATTCATAAGTACATACACTCATAAAAATAAATTGTGTCTTATAGTTTTTTTTATTATGATGACTCCAGCTTTAACATTTTTAGCACACACGATGGGCTGCCTAAAAGGTATTCGATTTCAATTTATTACTTTTTCCTCCATCGCTTGGATTAGAGTTGTATAATAATCCGAAACGATGTGCCCGAAACTTATAGCAGTGAAAGAAATAATAATAATTCTGATCGACGCTTCTCAATGTTTAGTTTCTCCATTAAAATAAATAAATACATAAATAAATTTGTTCATCACAAAATTTTATAGTTACATTTCCGTAACTGAAATCATTCAATACGATTGTCTGTTTCTGTATAATACTCAAGTCGCGATTATTTAATAGGGTTATGAAAGTCATCTCTTAGTATTCGCTAGTAATCAATTCTTTAAAATCTTATTGTACACATTTACAAATTAATACTGATACGGTATTTTAACAATTGCGAAAATTGCTTGTATGTCAGAAAGAAAATAGTGATGCTCATTCGTAATTATATTTTATTAAAAACTTTTGATGACCAACAAATTGAAATGACTAAATAAAAAAAAAATTGCTAATTTCCGCCTTTTATAATCGCATAAAATGTATAATGTCAAACCGGGCCAAGTCGCTTCTTACTTTAACATTTTTATTTAAGCCTTTGAATATTGCTGCGTTTTGGAATGAATACATACTGTCGTTAAACCTTAAGCCTGCACTCGAAATAATGTTTAATAAATAGACAAGATATAGATGATAGTATTTAAGTAGAAACTCTTTTTAGATAGCAATATACCGCCAAGTGTGCGCTGCGCCTAAGTAGACCGCCGTATATTGGGCAAACACTCGGCTCCGACCCAAATTGCCCTCACTTGTCACGCAGAGTGTGTGCTCGCGTGACTAGGAAAAATGCCGTATTACTTTCCCTTCATTCGCACAATTAGTATTACATATAAATATCTTAGATAGGCGGGCCACCGGCTGTGAATTGAAAAATTTAACTGATAATGTGTACGATTTTGTTGTACGAAATGTTCATGATGGTGACCACAACGAGTTGTCTTGTTGACCGAGTAAAATATATTATGTAGGCTCTATTATAATCTATGTAGACATTGCATACAAGCATGACATAGGATAAGTTAGATGAACGTTAACATCATATTTCTGCTTCAAAAGAAACGATTAAATTCTTAATAGACAAAAGTTCAAGTTTCAAGTTCAAGTGCACAGTTGCTTTATTTATTTATTCTTTATTGTTGGTACGTATTTTGAAAACGTGAATGGAAATTATTTCTAGCAATGCTCTCCAACTCACAAACGTTTTTATTAGATTAATAAATATACTATCTTTTTACAACACTGCATAATATAAAAAATATTTTCGACAAATATTGCAGTTAATATTTTACCCATAACAGCAACTAGAAGATGACTAAAAATCGTGACGGCTGAACAAATCATTATAGCTAAGAAAAATCTTTATTGAGTAAAATTAAAAAAAATAGAGCAAAATTGATCAATCAAAATTAGATTTTGAAGTAATATCAGAGATAAGCAAGCCGATATAAAACAGAGCTCAGTTCTCAGAACGGAACAATCGCGAATTTATTTCTAGTTCTTACTGAAGCCAAATGCGAGAAACTCGTTCCGTGCACTCGTCATCTGTTTTGTGACGGGGCCGCAGTTGGCGTATCGCGAAGTTTGGACGGACGTGACGCACTCCGGCTGTTACTAGGCATGGTGACGTCACCGCGTGATTAATTTTCCTATTTGGTGTGTAACTATTGTTGAACTGCCTGCTTGAAGTAGCGGTTAACAGCTTGTCTAGTAACGGACTTCGTAACTTCTCCCAGTTCGTTTCCAAAACTACATTAGTAGACTAAATAGTGGATGGACTTTTATTGAACTCGTTTAGCTAGCTACAACCCATATTTCCGCCCTAATCTGTTACCATAAAAGTGTTGTTGTGTTCTGGCAGTTATACATACGAGGGCTCGAGTATTCTGAGCGAGCACGCTTCACTATCTTTGGCAACACACTGTCACTAAATATCATGGGAAATCGAGTACAACTGTTAACCCATTGTCGACAAAATTTGAAATGACATATGCCTTTATATACTTCATATCGTAATGCCTGTAAATAGTGTTAAAAGTGAAATATTAAACACAACGGAAATGACAAAAACTAAAATACAAAAATCTGATAACACTTTTAATTATAGTTAAGACGGAATGGCATAAAAAACTAAAATAAAATCTGTTCAAGTGTTTGTTTTGTAAGCTACTGAACTACTGACAAAGGTATAATTGTAGACAATTCTCTCTTTTTTGACAGCGTTTAAAAATATTGTTTCGTTAGTTGGGATTTAATTCTACCTGTATGTACTTAATTTTTACGTTTCTGCCACTTTCTAGTTTATTTTTCCTTAACAGTTATTGTTTTATATCAGTTAAAAGTTATGTCGTAAAATGTTTAAACATAAACTACCATGGCAAACACGGCAGCGTCCCGTTCGGCATTTATTATTTAATCACTATTGTATACTAAAATTAAAAATAAATAAACACGTAAATACGATATATAACGCAATACGCAGTGAACCGTAATATGTAGAGACAAAACTCGATACTTCTAGAATGGTGAGTAGACAGTGGTTATAAGGGCGTTGAGTTGAGGGCGACGCAGCGGCATCGGGAGGCGTCCTTGACTCGCGGTCGTTGACGTCGGCGCCGCGGGCTGGGCGGGCGTTGCGGGGTGGCGGGGCGGCGGCGGCCCTACATTATGCACACGCGACTGCCTGATCTCTGCGGGTACACAGTGCGACATCCAAATGTACAGTGCACCGCGTTCTGTGCACACGTCAAAAACTTTTTACTGAACGTACATTATAGTTAAAAACAATGTGACCCTCGCATTTATTGTTCGGTTAGAAAAAATTAAATGACCTAAAAACTACGATGTGTATTCTAGTTTAAAATAACAATGTGTGAATAAAAGTACACCTTTCAGACGTATACTAATAAGCTCTATAACTTTTTACGTCGCGAATTGAACACCCCTGTAATTTACACGTAAACATACTATTGTTTTAATTTATTTTTTATAAATATGTTTATTTATTATGCATACTTGTGACATCTTTTTAGAGTAATTTTGAGAGAACTATGAGTGTTCTGTAAGCACATATACTTTTATGGATATAATTGGTGAAAATAATTAACACTGAACTAAAATGAGTAAATTAATGTAATAATGAAAATTGTTTATTTTTATTAATTTACTCCCCGTAAATAAAACATACTAAAGGTATTTAAATTTATAAATCATTTTATTTACATGCTTGTTTTTAAATAAAAAATCTTTTACACGGCTTTAATAAATTCTCGCTATAGACATCTCCGACAATTAAATTTATAATCAGACTAATGAATAAAAACGGTGCCTACGTGATACTTTCAAATTTGTATTTATAAAAGTAATTTATCAACTTATTGCAATTTTAAAGAAATTATATTAAGCAATAACACAAACGCGGCGTAAACTTGTACCTGACGGTGCTAAAATAAGTATTCACTCTGGCCTGTTGTCTTCTATAGTATGACTCATTTTTTTATGAATATTACTAAACAATCCTTTAAAAGTATTTATGGGAAATAAATAGCGTAAACAGGCGTTCACTGTCACGTATCGGCCGTGTGTGGCGCGTACGCTGCGCCAGGCGGCGCTCCCCTCTGACCTGTCGGGACGTGGCGCGGCGCCGCTGGCACGCGCCGCCGCCTGCTCGCGCGGCCGACGGTAGCGATCAAATGTGCGAACCGTGTCCTCTCGTGATCCCCCACTTCGAATAAAAAACCGGGGATCGCACTCCAGTCCAGCTGTATGCCACTTTTACGTTATTACATCCGCCTGTGTACACGAAATGTATATAAATAAAAATGTGACACACCCTAAATAGACTTGTCTGAAGCTATAAATCATCATCGTACGTAAATCATCTACATGTACACATAGTCCTGTGTCGAACGGGCGCCATTACTATTTTTAAACCAAAGTTCATCGGCATTGGGAAGGTGCATTAAAATATCGTCTTACCATTTATCTTAATGTAACATTTGCGGCTGGAGAAATGATTGTCTGTAATGAGGTCGTTAACGAAATAAAAACATAACCACTAATAGCATAGAGTTATAGGTGCGCACGTCGAAGCGGGTTTTTCCACCGCGAACTACATCCCTGAGGAAATTAGCTTCTTGCGACCCACGTGTTCTTTTCTACAAGAAACAGACAATTGAACCTTCGCAAGGCAAATTACTATTTTTTGCTGCACCTTTCGAATGACCGGTGCAATTTCTTTATATCTGGCCTCGTCTGGGACTGCGAGTTAAAATGCAAAATCATTGCTCGTAGACTTTTTTCATTTTCAAACTGACCCATATGCGCATAACGGATAACGGAACGCGAAAGTTTGCCGACTATCTCATATCGAACTGAATTATTTTGAAATTTTTTCCTCTTTAAAAGCTCATATTGAAAAGTTTACACTAAAAGTCAATATCTATCTGCCGCTCTCAAGGATATTGGCGGCTACATAAATACTCATAGTATGGTTACTTGCGTATGAAAAACTTTAAGGGCAAGTTCTTTCATCATTTTCCAACTTTAGAGGTAAACAAATAATAAAGAGTGCATCAAACTTTTCTTTGACAGATAAGCTTTATGGTGTTCTTAGTTGTAGTAATAATGAAAGTATGCGTCAAACGAAAGATAATAAAAAACTGTCAGTAGTTATGATATTGGTCTCGCCGCCAGTGGACGTTTTATTAGCTCCCATCAAAACTTAGCCGCAGTTTGAAAGAATAAAATAAAATTTGTAACGCATCGTCACAAGTAAATATTATAGCGGGAATAGCAAAAGCGAAAGCATTTATAATCATGGTAACCAGAATCTACAAGGTCTGTTTATTTCATGTTATAGCTGTAAACATCTCTTTATTTTTTGAAAAAATATTTTTGAGCATTATTATGCTGTAGTATGTTAAACGTAGTAGCATAATCGCTTCCTTTTCTAGGTGTTATTCTATATTTGGGGCAATTTCGACCGCGCCACACCCTTAGTATTGCTTCGGCTAATTGTGGTGATGAGACACGCTAGAAGTGTTTTTATAGGGCTAGCATGTAAAGCACTACTTTAATAAAGTTGCGAAGAGCCTGAGACATCATATAAACAATCTCACAAGCTCTCACTTACCTGGTTTTCTTGGCGTGGCAATATTTGGTTTAATATTAAAATTAATTCACCATGCGGCGTACCAATTTTCGATTGGGAGGCTAAAAACTTTTATCGTCATTTGGAGCACTCATTTCGCTCGTTTAGGGATGGAGTTTGAAAACTCTTTTTCAATGGATACCCATACATGACAGAGAACGAAACTTCAAAAATTCCACGTATCTAGAACTAGCGGTTTAGGCGCTGCGTTAATATATAGGTCAGTCAATGCGTGAATTGGAAGGGCTTAAATAAGTATAAGTATAGATTGGGCGACAATATACGTCTGGGCAACAATAAATTACTTTGACAGGTTTAAAAGTTTATTAAAACCTCTTGTTACGTTATGTATAAAAGGTAAAATAATAAACATTGTCATATCAGTTACTAAAAATCGTTCATCTTTTCACACAGAGTAGGTAAGACATTATGCTGCTTAGAGTAACCCGGAAGGAGAAGCTGCCACAATTAGTTTTATTTTACTCGCAATGTTCGGTACGCTGCATCGACTCCACAGCATTTATATCCCCGGGGCAACTGAACCACTTACATTCATGACTGTTTAGTTTTGTAACATTGGGTGCGTCAGTTGCTTTCAGCGACGCCCACGCTTTTAATACCGTATAAGTTCCCACGATGGTTTGTTTTGTAAGCAACCCGGATCTCATGAATATTTATTTGTTTTCGAACTGCGGTATAGCACAGTCTGAAAACGAAAAAATCGGCAACTGTTTCATGTTCTTACACTAATGTAAAGGCAATGTTATTATTGGAAAAAGCAAATAAAATAAATCGAAAATTCGGTAATTTCGACATAAGCAAAATTCATATGTATATTAATATATAATATTTATCAAGTTATTTTTTACATATTTAATTATAGTTTAAACGATTATACTTTTCAACCCACTTTAGGTGAATGTAAAACAAACATCGAAGTAGGTCCCCATATGAATTTAAACTATCTTCAATCCTAAAGATGTGACAATTGGAAACGTAGGTTTTGTACCTTTTAATTACTATTGAAGAGAATCTTAAAATTCCTTTAGCAGATATTTTAAAAAAAATCAGTCACAAGGGTGGGAAAATAAAAAGTTATTTCTGTTCAAACTTTTTGGTGAAAATAATTTGTATCAAAATACAGAAGGAGTTACGCATGTCGCATTAGCATATAATAGTGTTATTTGCATTCGGCCGCGGCGGCTTATTATACGTTCGATCATTTTTCAGAATTTCAACCCGATTACCGGCCTGGCCTCGTAATTTATGCAAAATACTGTACATGATTGGTGCGGTAGATCGTTTCGGAGGGTATTTTTTTGTATGAGCTCTTTTGCTACGTAGCGGCAAATAATTTTTCTCTTATTTTATTATTTCCCATTTTTATGTTATCGTAGCTATGAGTAATGTTATGTTAACAAATAAATGTTGAAATATATTTGCTACTAAGATATTTATATTTGTTATATTGAGTATTTTCTCACTTAGCGATGTCCATTCCCGTTATAAATATTTCAGTCAGACAGGAATAAGTTAAATAATATAGTATTAATTTATGGTAACTTTATTTTTTGTTATAGTGATATATTACGGCGAGAACTTGCTTATAATTTCAATGCAAATTAAACAGTGCGTAACTAGGGACCTAGAAGTAAAATCGTTCCAATACTTAGCGGATATTTTTTGATAAGAATAATCAATTATTTTTTCCTTATAACAGTCGCATATTAATTAAGACGTAAAGTATTGGTGATGGCTTACGTCCATGCGCTGTCTATAGTGATAGCAGGCGCCCGCTAGCGTACCGCAACCGACGCGGGCTAGGGGAAGAATTTCAATAAGTTGTTTTCGTTTGCAAATTGCGCTCCGCGGCGACACCTAATGGAATAGGAATCTGGGGCCGCGTCCCTGCACCCGATGCACTACCACTTATTGGATTAAAAATAGCCTTTTCCATCTAATATTCAGATGCTCTGACGGCGCTTTTATGAACTACGATCTTTTATTATATAGTTAAACCGAATAGAACCTTATAATAATAATTTTGAAACGTTATAGTATAGTAAATTTATATCAAGAAGCTGTATTAACTTAAATATTTACTTTCGTCATTACCAATCATGAATTATTGTGCCAACGGCGCACGAGTCTGAAACGTTACGCCGATACGAAAAAAGAAATTAAATTGAATTACAAAATATTTTAGCCGACTGCCACAAATAATTCACGAAGCCACGAAAATTCGTCTCCTTATCCCTGACTTAAGTGTTTAATGTTTGTATAATACACGAAGACCATTCATTCTCGAGTTACTTACGAGCCGCCGATGGAGAAGGATCTTTGTCACGCGGCACGCTGGTGAAAAATGCCAGCCACATTATTACCATCTCCAGGATAAATTGGTATGCCGCAAGCTCCCTACTTCGACCTCTATTATTCATTTATTCATCAGGCGTGTATACTTAGGAGCGCCGTTTTTACTTTATTATTATTTTTATCGTGTTTCTTTACGTAATTCAGTAATTTATGACGGAAAAAGAGGAACTTTAATACGTCTAATATCCGTAAACTTATCACAATTCTTATCAGATCTGTACTCATCGAGCAACTTTTATATTTGTTTATAAAAGTTTACAAATTTTTACTTCTTAAACAATTTAAAAAAACAAATATAAATAAAATAATATGGTCACAAAATAAATTTTATTTCGCGTTAATAGGTTTACAAGAGTCACGAATCTAATCATAATTTACATGCGTCGACCGTTACCCTCACAAAGAATAATCCACTCTGACCCCGGCAAAGGGTGTGCAATTAAAAATGACTAATGACGAATTTGTATTAAACGAAAGGTCTTAAACCTCGCGTGGTATACGGCGTCGGCTGTGTGCCTCTCGGTGCCTGTTTAATGTAAATCTGTAACGGGGAAACTGGTGTGAGGAACGCGGAAGCATAGTTTCCAATAAAGTCAGGCGCGTGAACGCCGCAGTCCTAACCCAACATTCCTGTTACTCATTCGATAAATACCTTATAAGACTTATATTACTAGTGTAATCATTTCGTATTAACAATAGCTTGTGATTCCAGTACTCTAAATCGGTCAAATAACATTATGTAATAATTTCCTCCTTAATTAATTTAATAATATTAATATATTTGTATATAGAGATGAAATCTGCTTAAACAACATTAATAGAATTAAGGTACAATTAATGTTACAAAGTATAGTGAGATCAGAAAAAATGTTATTAAAATGTAGTGATCTAATTAGTAACACTTGCATTTCTCATCATATCTTCAAGTTAATACTATTTTTGGAAGCACACTTTGAGAACTGGGCTCACCAGATGATACAATTACTTTTCATTTATCTACGTGTTTCATTGATATGGTATATACTAAAAATACTAGGGTAGTAAAAATGAATATTGCAGACCCCATCTTTATTAATTTTTACTAAATTATCATAACTTTTATAAACGTATAAATGGAAAATAGTTCATCGTGCTTCAATACTTTTTTACATAAAATGTATGTTATAAAATATAATTTTGTTTACGACGTTCACCGTACGCGGAAGTGAGACATGCATTACAATATTGAAGAGATAAACATCTGAACGTAATACAAGCAATAGAATAATTTAAGATTTCCTGGTCTCTACGGGCGCATCACAATAGATCCGTCGCTTCCATCCTATGTAATAGTTAAATCATTTCCCCTTAACGACAATTGCTTGCGGTTACGTGTAACGAGCTTAAATAAGTAACATGTGGGCAGCTTTAAGCGAGCCACAGGAATGGTTTTGCTTGCGGGGTTTAAAGTTTGCTTTGTTGTGTGGCCTGACTTCAGTCAAATTGCAGTGCGATAGTGATTTGTTGATGAGACTGACGTCCTTTGTTCGAGAATCAAGCGGACCATCTCGCGACATTGATTGCCTGTTCGTGTGGCTTTGTGTAGCCGACACATAGACTAAAGTATATAATCGATGAAGCACTTTAATTACATTTAGTGTGTTCGAAGCTAATTTCGGTAATTCCGTTATTCTAAACAAAATATATAGAATAGCTGATATTACTTATTCTTTCTTGTAAAATGCTTGAAGTATTATCATTAAATGTAGTCAATTTTAACAAATACAACAACACATCATAGTCCTAACTAGTAACTAATTTATTAGTAAACGAACTGTTTGTGACATTGACATCATTTCCTTGGGGACTCGGCAAGTAATTTACGAAAGTAAATTTCCCAAAAAACATAATCAAAAATGAGTTTCAAAAGTTTTTAAATATTTATTTCAAACTTGGTTCAGCGATTATTTACGCAGGGCCGTGCGTTAATGTCGCGATACGTGAAGCGAACGTTCAGACGCAGAGTTACGGAGATTTCGCACGACAGTCGACCAGTAAATAAAGCGGTTCCAAAAGGACACAACCGACCGATGTCGATTTATTTATCACGACGCAACGGGGAATACTCTTGCGCGGAAACGTAGGAATGTCCTCCGCAATTCGGCGTGTGATCGTAAAGTTTACGTACATAACTATTAATTGTGTAATTAATTTATATTTTGTATAAAGCATGGTTCATGTTACTTAAATCAAATTCTAAATTCACTGCATTCAATTATTTTTAATGAATAGCTAATTTAACTTCCACATCAACTAATACACTGTATTTAATGTTATCAAAGGATTATATATTAGGTGATGGATAATTTTACTAGATCGACTGACGTAGTCGCCATACCAAAATATGATCAGTGATCAATCGTCGGTAGGTAAATGTTTTGTAAAAACAATTTATGGAGATCATTAATAAAATAAAAAAAAAATAAGTTTCTCCCATGTCTTGGTTTTAAGATAAATTACGATATATCGAAAACACAAAGACTGTGTACTACTGAGCTCGTTCATTTCGTGACCTATGTATACTTTTGAAACACATTTACAACTAAACCAAAGGCTACGAGACACAGCACTCTAAATAAAATCCTATACTGCTTTGGCGTTGTATGAACTTTTATCTCCGTTTAGCTTTTTAAACGTACTTTTGTTGTCTCTATTACGTTATTTACAAAACGATTTGGTAATTTGTGGGTTCAGGAGGTTGCATAAACACTCTGGTGTAAAAGATCTGGAGGTACATGCTCAATTGTAATCATTAATTTTATTGGTTCACACGGAGTCTATGATTTCTTTATTTTTCGTTGGTATATTTTTAAGAAATATTTCAATTGCGATGTTCCACATACGAACGAATTCCCCACCGATACATTATGGAAATCAACATTCTTTAAAAAAGTTAATAATTTTTTTGCAGAGCTTAGCATAATTTTCTTTAACCGGAAATATGTGTAGTTTCTAAACAAAAAAAAAACAGCGTAGAAACATATTAAGGCATTGTTAAATATCAAGCTGTGAAGTTTGACACAAATGTAATTTTCAAAAAGTTTTTCTCTTGACGACCTAGCATAATATTTCTAAAACAAAAATTGTAATCTAAATAGCACTTTTGAGGGAAAGTAATGAAAAAACTTCGATTTCAGAAGCTTATCATTTTTATAATCTATTAATTCAAGCGTTATTTTGCGGAACTGCGTGACTCAATAATACAAAAATTAATTTGGTGTGTCTGCTTTGTATAATACTGCGACTAAAATACAATCAAATCATTTTTATTTCATTGAAATTTATCAATCGTAACAAAAGTCTTACGTCTTTCGATGCTGTGTAAAGGCACCTTCACACCAGCAGCCGGCAGGCCGCCGCGCCCGTTTGCGTGACATTTGCGCGGAGTGCTAATTGTCGCGCGGCGGACGATGTCGTTACGGGCGCGGCGCGTATCGAGTACGCTCTCGGCGCCGGCACCACCCACCGCGCCGCCCGCTGATTTACGCCCGATGCAACCCTCGCTTAGGCACGTTGCACTCCGACTTTTTTTTTTTAAATGAAGTCACCAAAACGTGCACTTCACCGGATATAGGTACTACAAATGCCTAGTAAATCTTATTTATTTCGACATGTCCCTCATTCGCCACGAAATCCTTCCTACAGCTTGCACTAGGATTAAAGCACATCATTAGTACTTCGATATTTTTTAATTGTACACAATGGAATTGCTAAAATAATCGTGCGCATTCATAGGTAGTTGTCTATTACATTCGACGATCGAATTTTTACCTTAACAACTGATCACAAAATATAAAATGATTACATAATTAACCTATACACAGGCGTATAGTGCGATGGACGAATGTATCTCACGCCAGACAACACCAATTGTCACAGAAGTGACGAAATGCTGGGAAATGCGAAAGGATCATATTAACTGTACAAATGTAATCGAAACTCATTAACATTTACTAACTACGTGAAAGTTATTTTAATCACGTGAAGCACTAAAAGAAGCAAATACGTGAATTGTTTTAGGTTTTACACTTTTTTGTATGATAAGATGAATATATATAACATCATTTCATTTTCCATTTCATCCATTTCATCATTTTCCAAAAATAACAGGTGAAAATAATTGTATTATTATACTGTTAATTCATTCAATCACATATCGCGACGAGCACGACCCTGAACAATACAACAGTTACAGGCCGTCCGAACGTCAATCAAGACGGCGGGTTACTCCACGGTGCCGCCGCT